>SMDT01002558.1:0-29926 GCA_005392925.1 Aquilaria sinensis | reverse complement strand
GAGTTGGGGGGAAGTTGATTTATGGCAATGCCATGAAATTGGCAAAAGTCACAAATCACCCTCGAGGGAGGGTACCGAAATCCGGCCTTCAGTTGGGCGCCAAAAACGGTAACCTCATTTTGGCGGTTCATAAAACTGACCTCCTGAGGTCCAGGAAGTCTGATGGTGGCGTAAGAAAGAAGAAAGAACTTTTTGGTCCATCTTTTCAATTTTTCTGAGGTCGTACAGCAAGTATGACCAAGAAGGGGAAGCCAACTTTCCGGGGAAACAGTTGGCGAAGACATTTTTGGAGAAAAAATGACTTCGGGGAATGAAAAACTGACTTTTTGAAATCTTTAAAATCAAAAGACTAACTTCTGGAAATCAAAACCCCCCAAATCTTTTGGTTACAATCTCCAAAATCTGGTGGTGTGAAGCCGCCGTCCCAACGAAAAGTTGGACTGACAGAAAACTGCCCTCAACAGCCTCCAAAATATAGGGGAAACCGCAAGATACGATTAAGAAGGTCAGAAAGGACTGCAAAAGCACAGTACAAGCAAAAAGGATATTAGTGCATAAATTAGCAGATATACTAGGACCCCAGGAGGGGGGTAAAGGGCTCCCCCTCCGAACTGGCCCTTCTGGTCATAATTTACAGCACCGCAAAGGTGAACAGTCGCCATAACTGCCCTCTGCACATAAAAAGACGTGCCTGCTGTATCTGATGCAGTCCCCGCCGATAACAAGCTACCACGTGTTAGCCTCTCGCGCCAAAAAAGGGACACGCTTTCTGACACCCCTAAACCCTTGGGCGCGACCCTCTCTAGACTGACAGTTGCCTGGTTCTCAACTGAGGGACGCCATTGTTCACTACACGTCTCCTTTGCGAGACCCTACAAAAGGCAGACATGAATTTGAGCTATAAATTCAACCTTCGTAGACACCAAACAGGACAGGCCTATGGCGCGAACAGCCTACCGATCTACTTTGTGACGCGGTCCCTCATCTTCGGCATAGGTATTACACCCAAGGGTTCCCCGATGGGCCGCATTCGTCCGAAAACTCTAACAAACTGAAGTTTCTGAAGGAGGGCCCATGTTGATATCCGAAGGGCTATCGCCCCTCTCCTCACAACATACCTACCTCTACCTGCCAAAAGCGTGGCCGGGAAACCTGGCGTCATCCGAAGAAAGTGCTAACACTAACCTCGGAAGGAGCAAAGTCAAACGCCCCGAACTCATAACTTCGGCTACAACGTCAGGAATTTCAAAGATGTTGCCGGCTCCCCCGGGGGACCAAACGGATCATCTTTTGGGATAAAGAACCAGCTATTGCAAGTAGGAGAGACTCTCCCCGAAGGCGGAACCCCCGAACCAGGGAAATCTCCGAACTACGAGCATAATTCCCGAAGAAGGGCATCCGTACCAAAGGACGACCTCGCCCAGCAGGACCTCGGGTGTATGGCATGAGCATTTAAGGAGCCTCTGACATGTCGGGGGGGGGCCCGCAAGCGTTACACGCCGCCTCAAATGGCGGTCTGACGCGCCGACGCCGTATTCTGCGAGTCTTGTCACACAACCTGTCTTAGTCCAAATCACTCCAGTATCCTATAAACGGCTACCTGTCCCCTACGCCCAAAGGTACAGAAAGCATCCGGCCGAACTCGTGTCATGATCTGAACGGGCTGGGCACTCCTATAAATACCAGGAAACAGGCCCTGGCAAAGGATCGGACCCTCTCTCCCTGAAAAAACACAAGCAGACAAGGCCTTCTAACCCCTTAGTGCTCCTCCTCTATCTCCCCTCAGGACACTGACTTGGGCGTCGGAGAGTTGCTCCCTTGAAAAATACTCCGGGGACCTCCTAACCTTTTTTTTCTCTAAGCATTTCAGGCACACTCCTCTGGGAAACCTTTGCTCCAAACGTTCTTCCCTTCAGGAAAATCCCTCCCGAAGTCATAATGTCACCCGACGAAGATGCTGCTGGGTATCATTCGGTCCTCGAGGAAGTTCGGCCAGGAGTATATAAGCTCAGTGACACCAAAGGTGAAGAATTGAAAAATACATGGCATTCAGACTCTTTGAAAAAATTCTACACTTAGAAAAATTTTCAAGGGAAAAATTGTGCAAAAGATGCCGAAGGAGGCAAACTAAATATGGTTGCTTCCAAAAGTGCATAAGTGGTATTGTACAATTTTTACCAAAAGTGGTCGACCGAACATCGTTGGTCCCAAAGGTACTTAACTATTTTTGCACAAAGTAAGTTTCACCAAATATGGTCGACCGAACATGGTGGGTCCCAAAGGTACTTAACTATTTTTGAAAAGCAAGTTTTCCAAAGAAGCATGGCTGAAGATGGTTGTGAAACCTTCAGAGAGACTAAGGTTGTGAATCCTTGATAGTATCATTAAAGGATAATACAACTCATCGCCGACAATGGTTGAACGCCGAAGGACAAAAATAATGACTGAAGTTGTACCAATTAGGGACTTGGTCAAAGTTTTGGACAAAAAATGGGAAAGTTCCATTAAGTTCAAATGACAAAGTACAAAGTACAAAGTAGAAAAAAAAAAAAAAAAAGAGAAGAGGCCTATTACTTGTTTTGCCCATTTTTGGGGTCTTTCAGCATCCTCGGCATGATCATCTTTGGCATCATCATCCTCATCTTCACCACCATCATCAGTCGAAGGAGGAAGAACAGGGAGGTTGAGAAACTCAATACTTGACCATGCCGAGGATGGCCCTTTAGGGATATTAAGCGCCCGTAGGAAGGAGAGGCCCAGGTCAGGATACTAGGACAAGACTTGATGGCGAGCAAGGAAAAAGCCATCCTGAAACGAGGACTTAGTCACCGCATCAGACTTAGCATTCTCCGCCTTCAAATCCTCCAATTCTTTTTTAAGTACTTCGACTTCCTTCTCTAGCTTTTTCTTCTTCTTCTTCCTTTACTTTTTCAGCCATTCATTCTCGGCAAGAATGATGATATTATTCTCTAGTGACTTCTTGAGGTTAGCAATTGCATCATCCCATTCCATCTGAGTGATCTCACCTTCGGTAGAAAGCTCAACAACCTTCATTCTGAGGTCAAAAATCTTGGAGGTAAACTCCTCGACCAGCCCCTTCTAGCTCCTCGACCATCCCTTTCTAGCTCCTCGACACCTCCTCCCAAAGACTGGCTAGGTCCTCCTTGGCGATCTTGTTCAGCTCGCCGTACATGATGAAAGAGCTCGCAAACAGTTCCTTGGCCTTGGCCAAGTTCTCCTCCATTTGACTCCGAATAGAGGACTATTTAGCTACCCAGGCCTAAAAGTACCTTATGTATTCCAATAGCCGCAAAAAATGAAAAGAGGGGAAGAAGTCAGAATGTGGATCACCAGCAAAAAGAGACTGGGCAACATCCTCGGTCATCTGAGCGGCGAGGACCTCCTCGTTTGGGCACTCCTTCGTTAGAGACTGGAAGGTAGCATTAGTCATAATGCCCCCTGCTATCCGAGAGGCCATCTTCTGACTATCCTGATAGAACAAGTCCATGTCCTCTGTGAAGGTCCAGAAAGGCTCCCTCAGGACCTTGTCCTTCGGGATTTTTGAATCCTAAAGGGCCTGCTTCCGAACATGTTTAGCCATCCACTAAGCCTAGGCTCACTCATCTACAAAATCACACTGAAGTTCAGTTATAACATTATCCCTTAGCCATTCATATACAAGGTCTAACATACCAAAAAAAAAAAAAAACCCAAACCCATACACGAATGGCTAAGGGACAAACCTGGTTGGAGTTTGGGGCCCTCTTCGTAAGACTCACTGATGTCCAACACCTCGGCAGGTATGTCCTTGCCCTTCCTTCTTCACCACTCTTGAGCCTCTTCGACAAACATCTCACCCACCGAAGTCCCCAGTCCCTCAACAATAGCATCAAGAGTTAGAGGGGTAGAATGGATGGCCAGTGCTGAAGGTAGGTCAATGCGAACATGGGTTTGATCAGGCACCACAGTCTGATCCTCAGGGGGAGGAGGAAGGGAGCCCTCCTTACTTTTCTTCAACCTCCGGGCCAAAGATGATCCACCGGTCACTTTCTTCCTCTTCGGTGCCTTTTTCCTCTATTGCTCACCTGATGCCCTTCAGCATCTTCGTCTTGCGACATGGTGAATTTTGAGGGAGCTTCCGAGGAGGGAGAACGTCTGACGGAGAGGTTCCCCAGGTGGGAAAGTACCTGAAAGACTCCGAAAAAAAAGGGGTTAGGAGGTCCCCGGGATGATTTTCCGGGGAGGAGCCTCCGATGCCCAAGTCAGTTTCCTGAGAAGGTGAAAGGGGACACTTAGGAAGTTTTGCGGTCTTGCCTGTTTGTGTTTTTTCAGGAGAGAGGAGTCCCATCCCTTGCCAGGACGTGTTCCTGTGTATTTATAGGGAAGCCTGGCCCGTTTAGATCATGACACGTGTTCGGTCAGATCTTTTCTGTACCTTCGGACGTAGGGGACAAGTAGCCAGTGGCAGGCTCCTTGAGCCTTGAACCGAGTCAAGTCGTGACAAGACCCGGACGGCTTCGGCGCGTCAGGCCGCCGTTTTAGGCAGCGTATGGGCGATCTGTCAGAGGCTCCTTAAATGCTCATTAAATGCTCATGCCGTACTCCGGAGGTCCTTTGGGCGAGGTCATCTTTTGGTACGGACGCCTTTCTTCGGGAATCACTTTGGTGGCTCGGGGAGTTTTCTAGCTCGGGAGTTCCGCCTTCGGGGAGAATCTCTCCTGCTTTCAGTAGCTGGTTCTTTTCTCCCGAAGGCGATGTGTTCGGTTCCCCGAGAGAGTCAGCGACACATTTAGATAACCTGGCGTTTCAGCCGAAGTGCTTACTTCGTCATGCTCGATTTCGCTTCTGCCGAGGTCTGTGGCAATGCTTCTTTCCGAGCTACGTCAGGCTCCCCGGACAAACCTTCGGGGAAATTCATACTGGGGGAGGCGATAGCCTTTTGGCTATCACAGGCCCCCCCTCGAAAAAGCCGAAGTGGAGACTTCGGTTTGTTCGCTTCCTGAGGGCCCCTCTTTGGGCCTTGAGTGCAGTACTTGTTCCGAAGACGGACCTTCCGTCCGAAGACGTAGGCTTTTCTTCCATAGCCTGTCTGTTGGTGTCTTCGAAGTGACCTGCTTTCCAGCTTTTTAGGCCTTCCTCAAAGAAGCCGAAGTGGAGACTTCGGTTCGCTGTCTTTCCGAGGATGCTTCTCGGGAGTTTCTAGGGAGTGTTACCTGTGCCAAAGATACACCTTTTTGTCCAAAGATACGGAATGTTCGGCCATAGCCTGTCTTTTGGTGTCCTCGAGGTAACCCACTTCTTTACTTTTGTAGGTTAGTGAAACGTCGTGTCTCGTAACCAGACGTGTCAGTCTGGAGCGGCGCGACGTCTGTCAGAGGGCGTGTTCCTCTTTTGGTGCGATGGCTGACACGTGTCGGCTTTTTGTTGGCTGGGGTTGCATCGGTTACCGCGGGCGCGCCTTTTTAGGTGCAGAAGGGCAGTTATGGCGGCGTTTCACCTTCGTAGAGTACTTATGACGCCGGTCCGCCTACCCCCCTCGGCGTATATATATGCTCATTCCGTCATTTGTCTCTTTTGCTTTTGCTTTTGCTCTGGTTTTCCTTCTGCTCTTCTTCTGCTTTTCACGGCGGTTCTTTCACCTGAGCTTTTTTCCGGTCATCTTTCACGACGGCGTCTTCACACCTAGATTACGGCAAAAGATTTGGTGGGTTTTGATTTCTAGAACTCTTTGTTTTTCAAAGTTTGCCCGAAGTCCATTTTTGCCTTTTCCGAACTCGTTTTTCAGCCAAAAATGCCGATTCCTGAAAGTTGGCAGCCTCTTCTTTCTCACCCTTGTTGCACCACTCCTGCAAAATTAGCGAAGTGGAAGAAAAAAATTTTCCTTCCTTTGTACGCTGTTACGAGGTTGCCACGTCCTGACCACTACAGCTTTTCAAACCATAGTAATGAGATCACCGTTTTCCGAGCTCAACTGAAAGCCGGACTTCGGTTCCCCCCTCCGAAGTTGATTTGCGACTTTTGCCAATTTCATGGCATTGCCGTAAATCAACTTCCTCCGAACTCGTACTGCTATTTCAACGCCTTCCTCTGTATGTGTGGCGTTTTCAAAATAGAACCCCACTTCGTCATTTTTATGCAGTACTACAAGCTCTACGTGGTCCCGAAGGGTGGCTTTTACTTCATGCTACCTCGGGGATCCGGGAGCAAAAAGTATATGTTCACCTTCGCCACTAAGGATAGCTGGCGAGGGTGGCAAAAAAAGTTTTTCTTTCTGAAGATGGAGGAGGCCTGGTCGCATGTTCCGACCAAGTGGGCTCATGGACGGTTGGAGGACGATGTCGTAGATCCGAGGATACTGTTGACTCCCGAGTTGGTCTCCGTATTCACGGATTTCGACGGACGTATCCGAGCCGTCGCCGACTGGGGTCCCGAGGTCCCGTCGCACCCTTTTTACCCCTTCCCCATCAATTGGAGGTTGATGACCGAGGAGGTCTTTCGGGAGCTCGGGGTGGTAAAGGAGCACAAGACAGACCTCGGGATGCCGGCTCCTGCCATAGCCGGGAAGAACTCCTGGCTAGTGCAACTCCTTCGGGAGGAAGTTTCTTTCGAAACTTTTTGTGAGAGTAAGTTACTTTCTAATCTCCTTGTTATAACTTCGTTCCGGACTCACATTGATGTCTTTCTTCCTTTTCAGAAATGGGCGAGGACACTGCTGCCTTCTACAAAGCCCTTTTCACCGGTCAGCCTGCGAAGGGTGAGCAGACGAAGAAAGCTGCCTCCCGAAGACGGAAAACGTCCGGGGCTGGGCCGTCTGTTTCCAAACGGGCGAAGAAGGATGTGCCCCCCCTCTTCCAGAGATTTCCGAAGAGGTGGGCGAGGAGCCTGAGGCTGCTACTGTCCCTCAGTCCGAGGTTGGTGCTAAGGTCCCTCCTCAAAGTCCTACCCCGTCGCAGGCTCTTCTGGGCGCCGTGGTAGAGGCCCCATCTGCCGAAGAGCGGCGCCGAAGAAAAGGCAAGGTGATTTCTGCCGAAGAGGATCGAGCTTCCGACGACGACGTCGTCAAGGTGCAAGCAGGTTTGTTCTTCTAACAAACTGTGGTGCTCCTCTTTTTGATGATCTTTGAGGTTTTCTTGCCCTGACCAATTTTCTGTTTTGTCGTGCAGAAGAGTCGCTCACTCCGGGTTGGGTAGCTGAGCATGCAAAGAGGAGAGCCCTTCGGGACGCCCGCATCCCGAAGGGAAAAGTCCCGAAGGAGCCTTTCTGGACGTTTACGGAGGACATGAATTTGTACTCTGGAGACTGCTAGCAAATGGCTACAGAGATCTCGAAAGGGGTCCTCACCGATGCCTCCTTCAAGGCCATTGCCACGGCTCACCCGGGCGACGATTCTCTCGCCGCGAAGCTTTCCGAACACGCCGCCCAGGTATACTTTGCGTCTATCTTTCTCCCTTGAATTTTTTTTCTAAGTGTTTGGTTTTCTCTTTGTCTTGATGACCTCGCCTTTATCCTTTTGCAGCTTCTGGGATACACCGGCTTTCTCCGAGTTTGGGTGGCGAGGCAGACGGAGTTCCGAGATAAGGCCTTAAAAGCCATAGAAAAAACTAAGGCCATGTGCTCGGAATTAGCTGTCAAGAACCTGCAGCTGGCTCAAGCTGCGAAGAAGGAAGTTGCCACCCTTCGGGATGAGTTCCAGAAAGAAAAAGAGGAACTTTTGAGGGACTCCTCCCAGAAAATTTCTGACCTCGGCTCCCAAATGGCGGAGCTGATCTCGGAAAATGAGGCGCATCAGAAAGAGAAGTCAGAGGCTGAAAGGCTCCTGGCGAAGGCGCTTGCTGAGAAGGCTGCGCTCCAAGCCGAGGTCGATGCTATGAAGAAGGAGACGGAAAAGAAGAGAGTGAAGGAGCTGAAGAAGAAGGTCTAAGATTTGAAGAAGGACTTCGAGGAGCTTGAGGTCGAGAAGGACAAGTCTGACCAGATGACCAAGGTTGGTTTTCAGGACAGGTTCTGTCTTGTTCGGCACCAAGTCCTTTAGAGGTTCCCAGATCTGGACCTCTCTTTCCTGGCGGCCCTGGACATTCCCGAGGGACCTCGGTGGTCCTGGTCTAAGATTGATCATCTGAACCTGCCTCCTTCTATTCCGGCGCCGAAGGTGGTGCAACAGGACGCAGGAGCCGAAGACTCCCGGGACGCCGAGAACCCTTAGTTTGTTCTAGGGCCCTTTTTCTTCTTTCTCTTCTTTTTTGTACTTCTTCTTCTGGCTATCTTTTTTGTAAGCACACCTTATCTCAATAAAGACCTTGAAAATTTGGCTAAATCTTTTTGTGAGATTCTTTGTTTCCCTTTGCCCCGAACTTTATTCGCTCAAGAGACTTCGGAAAACTTTGTCTGTGCTTATCATGGTGACCTCTTTCGCGAAATCCTGATTTGTTCAACTTATGCCCAAAAATTTTGGCTAAGTCTTTCGCCAGATTTTCTCTGTTGTCCCGAACACGTTTGCTCAAGAGACTTCGGAAAATAATACCTTCGCTTATTTTAGCCGGCCACCTTTGCGGAATTCGCACCACTCATGCTTAGGACTTTTTGGCTAAGAAACTTTTTATGCTTTAGAGAAAATTTTTCTTTCTTTGTACAGCACGGTCTTCTTCGCCGAGATTCTAAGCATAGAATTTTCTCAAGGCGTCTGAATGCCACGTATTTTTTAATTCTACGCCTTCGGAATCGCCGAGCTTGTAGACCCCTTTTCGTACTTCGGCAAGAACCAGGTAAGGGCCTTCCCAGTTGGCGCGAAGTACTCCGTGGGATGGCTTTCGAGGTGCGAATTCATTCTTTCGGAGAACGAGGTCTCCTCTCTTTATTCCTTTTGGCCTGGCGCGCAAGTTTATAGCCGCGGCCACTCTTTGCTGAAAAGCTTTTCTTCTTAGTTCGGCTATTTCTCTGTGTTCGCCGACGAGGTCGAGCTTGGTTCTCAGGCCGAGGTCATTCCCACTTTCATCAAAAACTTGCACTCGAATTGATGGTTGCACTACCTCGATTGGGATGATGGCTTCTGTACCGAAGATGAGTGAAAAAGGCGTTTCCCCTGTGGCTCTTCGGGGTGTTGTTCGGTAGCTCCACAGTACACTCTGGAGTTCGCCTGGCCATTTCCCTTTTGCTTCCCCCAGCCTCTTTTTCAGACCATCTTTTATGGTCCTATTAGATACCTCTACTTGGCCATTGCTTTGAGGATGGGCTACTGGGGCGAAGTGCATCTTTATTCCGAGGTTGTTGACAAAGTCCTGGAACCCTTTGTCTATAAACTGGGATCCATTGTCGGCTACCAGTATCCTCGGTATGCCAAACCTGCATACAATGTTCTTCCATACGAACTTCTGCACTTCTTTAGCTGAGATAGTTGCTAATGGTTCTGCCTCGACCCATTTAGAGAAGTAGTCTACTGCGACTACGCAGAATTTCACGCCTCCGGGGGCTGTTGGGAGCGGCCCAATGAGGTCTATGCCCCAAACTGCGAAGGGCCAGGGATAGTCAGCCGAAGTCACCATTTCCGAGGGTGTCCTCTGGATTTTTGCGTGTTTTTGGCAGCTGTCACATTTTCGGACGAACTGTCGGGCATCCTTTCTTAGGGTAGGCCAAAAATATCCTTGGCGAAGTACCACTGCGGCGAGGGCGTCAGTTCCAATATGTGAACCACAAGCGCCTTCGTGGACTTCTTCGAGGATCATTTCAGTATCCTCTTCGCCAACACACCTCTGTAAAGGATTTGCATATCCCTGCCGATACAGTTCTTCGCCTACTAGGAAGAATCGCCCAGAGCGTCTTCGCACTTTTGCGGCTTCGATGGGGTCTTCGGGGAGCGCGTTGTCCGCAAGATACCTCTTTATTGGATCTTTCCAGCCCTTTTCCGAAGTTACTATGCTCAGTACTTCAATGCTCGGGTGGTTTAGTACCTCGGTGTATGTTTTTGCCTTTGCCAGGCAATCTGCTTCGGTGTTTTCCCGATGAGGTACATTTTCGATGCGTATGGTGTCGAACTCTCGAATGAGCTTCGTCACCAGTTCGTGGTATTTTGCCAAAATTGGGTCTTTCGCGCCGTAGTCCCCTGCCGTTTGCCGAACTACCAGCTGGGAGTCACTGTGAGCCTTCAAGTTTCTTATTCCAATTTTTCTGGCCAGGCGCAACCCTGCTATCAGAGCTTCATACTCAGCCACATTATTGGTGGCGCTGAAGCTGAACTTGATGGCCTTTATCACCTCTAGACCTTCGGGTCCTCTGATGATTACCCCGGCTCCTTGGTGTTCGGAACCTGAGGCTCCATCCACATGCAGCGTCCATTCTGGCTCACCTTCGCCAGGATCCGGGTGGCTATCTTCGGTGGTAGGTACTTCGGCGATGAAGTCAGCCAGTGCTTGAGCTTTTATGGCTTTCCGAGGTTCATAAACAATGTCGTGTTCGCCAAGCTCTATACACCATTTGGAAAGTCTTCCCGAATGATCAACTTTTTTCATAACATCCCGTAGAGGCAGACTACTTCGGACGATGATGGGGTGAGCCTGAAAGTATGGCCGCAATCTTCTTCCTGGCAGCACCAAGGCATATATGGCTTTTTGGAGTAATGGATACCTGACCTCGGTGCCGTGCAGGGATTTGCTTACGTAATAAACTGGCCATTGTCTCGACCCTTCCTCTTTCACAAGGACCGAGCTCACTGCTTTTTCTGAAACAGCGAGGTACAGGATGAGGGGCTCTCCTTCGCGAGGTTGTCGCAGAGTAGGCAGTCGAGACAAATAGATTTTAAGTTCTTCCCAGGCTTTTTGGCAATCCTCATTCCAAGGATGGTCACCATCCCCGAGGTCATTTTCTCTTTTTGCTGCCTTAGTAAGGACTTTGAAGAATGCCCGACACCGATCTCCGTACCTGGAGATGAACCTGCTAAGAGAGGTTATCCTTCCAGTGAGTCTCTGCACGTCTTTCACTGTGACAGGAGTTCAGAATTCGAGCAGAGCCTTAATTTTTTCTGGGTTAGCATCAATGCCCCTTTCTGATACCATGTAGCCCAGAAATTTTCCCGAGGTCACGCCGAAGACGCATTTTTCGGGGTTAAGTCGAATTCCGAATATTCTGAGTTGCTGGAAGGTTTCCTCTAGGTCTGTGACATGGTCTTTAGGCATCTTACTTTTGACTATCATGTCATCAACGTAGACTTCCATGTTCCTCCCTATTTGGTCATGAAAGACTTTGCTCATCAGCCTTTGGTAGGTGGCTCCTGCATTTTTGAGCCCGAAGGGCATCCTAGTGTAACAATATGTTCCACCTTCGGTGATGAAAGCAGTTTTTTCTTCATCTTCGGGATCCATCCTTATTTGATGATACCCACTGAAGGCGTCGAGGAAGCTTAGGAGCCCATATTCGGCAGTTGAGTCGACCAACTGGTCTATCGGTGGGAGAGGATAGGAATCTTTCGGGCAGGCATCGTTCAAGTTTCTGAAGTCGATGCACATCCGGAGCTTACTACTCCCTTCTTTTGTAGCAATGACCACATTGCTTAGCCATTCGGGGTACTTGACCTCCCTAATTACATTTGCGTCCATCAAGCGCTGTACTTCGGTTTTGACGAATTTACTTTTGTGGACCGAGATGCCTCGCTTCTTTTGCCGGACAGGTTTTGCTTCCGGACTTACTTTAAGGCTATGTTGTATTATGCGAGGGTCTACCCCTGGCATATCCTTTGGCGAGTAGGCGAACAGTCCTTTATTCATCAGTAGAAAGGATACAAGGTTTTTCTTGTCACCTTCGGCCAAGTTTTTCCCTATTCGGGTATTTTGGCCGGGGACAAGTTCTATTTCTTCCGTTTCTACTTCTGCGAACTTTTCCGCCCCGCCCGTTTTTGGTTCTTCGGTCGGTAGTGTCCCTCCTGCTAAGGTTTGTGCGAAGTTGGCTGCTGGGGCCTTTCGGGCTTTGACAAACACCTTCCTGACCTCGGCTTGGTCGATGAAAATTTCGGCGTCTCCGTCCTTGGTGGCGAAGGTGACTGTTAAGTACTTCACATCTGGGCGAATGTGCAAATTCCCTTGTGTTTGCCTTCCAAGGATGGCGTTGTACGACGAAGGGACATCCATGACAATGAACCTCGTCATTGTGGAGGCAAAAATTTCTCCTTTTCCGTTGATCGAACTCCCTCTCATCATCAGGGGAAGGTCGATCCAGCCGAGGACGGGCAGCTCTGAGGGTCCTATTCCAAAGGTTGGTGAAGTAACAGGCTTGAGGTCGATGCTGGATATTCCCAAGCCTGGGAGCAGATGCGAGAATAGGACGTCGGCGTTTGATCCATCGTCAAGCAATACCCTTTTGACGTCCCAATTTCCTATTCTTGCCATGACCAATAATGGGTCGTCATGAGGGAAAATGACGGAGGAACCATCTCTTCGGGTGAGTTTTTTCGATGGGCTTTGGTACTCCATCGTTGCTATTTCCCTAGCTTTCCTCTTTCTCCCCGAGGATGGCAGTCCAGTGGTGATGGTTTGTATTACCCCCGCCGAAGGTGGGAGGCGCCTTTTTGGACTTCGGTTCCTCCTTCTGTCGGAGTCATACTCATCTTCATCAGCCTTTCCTTCCTCCTCTCTTCTTGCCTTCGGCGAAGGCATTCGCAGATAGCGCCGCAGTTGGCCTTGCTTAATCAGCGACTCGATATACTTCTTCAACTGGAAGCAGTCTTCGGTGTCGTGACCGTGGTCACGATGAAACTGACAGAACTTCTTCATATTCTTTTTGTTGTCAGCGGTCATCGCCTTCGGTCGCTGAATCTGGGACCCCTGTTTCTCCATTGTCATGAGGATGTTGGTCCTTGTGGTGTTCAGGGGTGTAAAGTTCGGAGGAGGCTTCCTTCCCCTGAACCTCCGAGGTCGTCCTGTTTGCTCTGTCGGATACTTGGCTTGCTGGCTTGATCCTTTGGGACGGGAATGATCGTTCTTTGGCCCCTCCATTCTTAGCTCTTCGGCTGTCATATGCTGCTCGGCTCTTCGGAAAAATTCACCGAGCGTGTCTGGGGGGTCTTTGGAAAACTCGTAAAATAGCTGTGAGTCCCTCCGAAGGCCCCGTATCATGGCGAGGATGCGTATTTCTGGCCGAAAGTCTGGAACACTTAGGGCCTCTCGGTTAAATCTTTCGACATAGTCACGGATGGTTTCCCCGTTCCTCTGTGCTATGTCGAACATCTGCACCGGCATCTTCGCCGTAGGACGACTTCCAATAAACTGCTGGGTGAAGGCAGTGGACAGCTCCTGGAACTCTCTGATGGTTCCTGGGGCCAGAGAGTTATACCATGCTGTAGCAGGGCCGGCAAGGGTGACCTCGAAACATTTGCATAGAGTGGCATCGTCAGCCCCGTGCAACACCATGCTCCGTTTGTACTTCGTCAGATGGGCCTGTGGATCTGTTCGGCCATCGTACGTTTCTAGCCGAGGTACCCGGAAATCACTGGGCATGGCTGCCTCGACTATTGTTCGGGTGAACGGTGACTCATCGCCACAGAAAGTTTCAGATAGTCTGGCCCAGACAGGTCTGCGGGCTACCTGTTTTTCCACCCTTTCCAACCTCGCCAATATTTTCTCCATAAGGAGTGTGGCGCTGGGCTCTTCTTCGGGGAAAGGGGATCGTCGGCATCTCTTCGGGGAGTGAGTTCGGCGCTGAGGGGATGGGGACCTTGCCTCAGGTGACGAGCTCCTTCGGCACGGGATTTTGGGTCGCTTGGACTCCATCTGTCCTGCAAGTCGTGCCCCGAGGGGCGTGTTTTCTGTTGAAGATTCCTCTCGTGGGTCTCCACTTCCCAAAGTATGATGAGCTGATTTAGAACTTCTCTCTCGAGGGCACGTTGGCGAAGGAGGCCTCTGGGCCTGAGTTTGTTGTGGCCACCTTCTGTCTATCTGCTGTGCCATTTCGGCCACAACAGAATGCTGGAAGTCGTGCAGAAAACTCATGGTGATGACCAGAGGATGTTCTTCCTCAGGCAAGGAAGTCCTTGGAAGAGTTTGTTCAGTAGCCGGTTGGACTTCAGGCGCAGACGGGGACCTCGGAAGTCCCTTGTCCTTAGAACGCCGAGTTTCAACGACGGCAACCTGAGGGTGGATTCCCACAAACGGCGCCAAATGATGCCCTTCAGCATCTTCGTCTTGCGACATGGTGAATTCCAAGGGAGCTTTCGAGGAGGGAGAACGTCTGACGGAGAGGTTCCCCAGGTGGGAAAGTACCTGAAAGACTCCGAAAAAAGGGTTAGGAGGTCCCCGGGATGATTTTCCGGGGAGGAGCCTCCGACGCCCAAGTCAGTTTCCTGAGAAGGTAAAAGGGAACACTTAGGAAGTTTTGCGGTCTTGCCTGTTTGTGTTTTCTCAGGAGAGAGGAGTCCCAAAAAAAATCCCCCTTGCCAGGACGTGTTCCTGTGTATTTATAGGGAAGCCTGGCCCATTTAGATCATGACACGTGTTCGGTCAGATCTTTTCTGTACCTTCGGACGTAGGGGACAAGTAGCCGGTGGCAGGCTCCTTGAGCCTTGAACCGAGTCAAGTCGTGACAAGACCTGGACGGCTTCGGCGCGTCAGGCCGCCGTTTCAGGCATCGTATGGGCGATCTGTCAGAGGCTCCTTAAATGCTCATTAAATGCTCATGCCGTACTCCCGAGGTCCTTTGTGCGAGGTCATCTTTTGGTACGGACGCCTTTCTTCGGGAATCACGTTGGTGGCTCGGGGAGTTCTTTAGCTCGGGAGTTCCGCCTTCCGGGGGAATCTCTCCTACTTTCAGTAGCTGGTTCTTTTCTCCCGAAGGCGATATGTTCGGTTCCCCGAGAGAGTCAGCGACACATTTAGATAACCTGGCGTTTCAGCCGAAGTGCTTACTTCGTCATGCTCGATTTCACTTCGGCCGAGGTCTGTGGCAATGCTTCTTTCCGTGCTATGTCAGGGTCCCCGGACAAACTTTCAGGGAAATTCATACTGGGGGAGGCGATAGCCTTTTGGCTATCATCACCCTTCTCGGCTTGGCCAAGGAAGAGACTCTTGTAAAAAGTAGCAGATTTGTCGCCCATTTCTACAAAGAGAAAAACATCAGTGTAAGTACAGAAAGGCATAAGTAACAAAATTGGAAATGAGCTTACTCTCTTTAAGTGTCGAATATGTAAGTTTGCCACCGAAGGAGCATGACCAACCAGGACTTCTTCCCGTCCACTATCGATTTTGTCATATTCAAGTCAGCGATGTGCTCCTTAACAACCCCGAGCTCTTGAAGTACTTCTTTGGTCATGAAGCTCCATGTAATAGGGAAAGGGTAGGGGGAATGGGAGGAACTTTAGGATCCCAATCAACAATGACGTGAATACGGCGATCGAGTTCCTCAATCTAAGGCTCCAGTTCTAAGGTTAATAGCTAACTCGGGTCTACTACATCAATGGCCAAGGTCCCCAAAGCCCACTTCATTGGAATGTCCTTCCATTTTTCATCCACTTTCAGAAAAAAAAAATACTTTTTCTGCTAGCCTTGCCAGCTATCCTTGGTGCTGAAAGTAAAAGTAAACTTCTTACTCCTGGATCCCCGAGGGAGTAAGAAGTAGAATCCACCCTTCAAGACGGGATGGAGTTTGTAATATTGCATGAAAAAGATGAAGTGGGGCTTTATATTGAAGACCCCACACATGCAAAGAAAGGCATTAAAATAAGAGTACGAATTCGGAGGAAGTTAGTTGATGGCTATGCTAAGAAATTGGCAGAAGTCGCAAACCATCTTCAGTGGAGGATACCGAAGACCTGCCTTTAGCTGTGCGCTCAAGATGATAACCTCATCGTGACAAAAAAGGTAGCTCGGCACAGTAGGTCTGGGAAGACAGGTGATAGCGTACGAAGGAAGGAAAATTTTGGCTGACCACTTCTTCAGCTTTTTCAAAGTGGCCTAGCTCAGGTGAGAGTTGAGAGGAAGCCAACTCTCGGGAATAGGTTTTGCTAAGACTTGTTTGGAAGACATATTCGGGGGTGAAGGTACTAACCTCGGAAAAATGAGATGAAAATAGAAGGTGGAGGAAGAAGAATTACTTCATAAACAAACCGACCTAGTTTGGGAGGTAAGGAGATTCTGGAGAATGCCACAAAAGTTGCCAGAAATTGCTCTGTTGCTAGCACCACTGCGAAAGAAAGCCAGAAGGTGAGAGGAAGTTTGAGAGTGAAGGAAATGAAAGTAGAAGAGTGAGGAAACCCCTAAGGGAAAATGCCTTATAAAGACCGCAGAAGGCAGGCGAAGCATCACCATAATGACCTCTCGCAAGCAAAGGGATGTAACCAACGTAATGAATGCGACTGAGCGCCATTAACTCAATGGCATGTGTCACATGATGCAAAAATTGATGGCACGCCTACTAACACTAGCAGGCCTATACCGCCTAGCCCGAAGTGATGTGATTGCCCAGTCAGATAAGAACGGTTCATTGATAGAAGGCAGGAATATTAAACATTGAAGAAATTATGGCCCCATACCTTCGAAAATGTGACTTCAACTGTAGGACATCAAAAAGCTCCTTCAGTTTCGAAGGTGTGACATCACTAAAAGAATAAGATGCTTGCTCAGAACAACATCCTTCTCAAGGGCTCAAAACTTAGTGCGAAGACCCTCAGAGAATGTCAAGAATACAACTTCGGCAAAAAAGTGGGGTCTTTGCCTGAAGAGCCAGCAAGAGTAAAGTCTCTTGGCCAAAGTACTGCTTCAGCTGCTAACACCGAAGACATAACTTTGGCTTCTCCGAGGGGGGCATGTGATAGCTGAAGGGCTATCACCCCCGAGATCTCCTGATCAGCTAACTTAACGCCACCTTCAGAAGAAGCTTAGCCCCTACTTCGGGGCATTATCCATACCACCCTCGGAGAGTAACATGTCCAACTTCGGGAAAAGGCATCCTCACCAACCTCGGAATTGCAAAGCCACCAACCTTGGAGAAGTTGATCCACCATCCTCGGCAAACGACAAAGTCACCCGAAGATGGTCTGCCCTTCCAAATGGCCTTCCCCAGTAGCCCTCAGGGATAAATTTCTGCCCGAAAGGGTCTCACATCCTGAAAGGCTTACAGAGATATGACAAAAATGGTTAAAGAGTCTCTGACAAAGAGACCTCGCTCACGCACCTGTCTCTTAGCCAAAGCGGCCTACGGCTAACTGGAGATACCTGCCCCTAAAGGTACGAATCAGATCTGACCATACATGTGTCATGATCCGAACATGTTGTGTCAAATGGCCTCCTCCCTCTACCCTCCTATAAATAGTTAGGAGGGACCTTGGTAAGGACATATGGGACTCTCTCTATTATCTACTCTCTACTCTTTACGACCACACTCACAACTACTAACTTGGGCGTCATAGGCTCCTCCCTTGGAAACACACTTCAAGGAGCTCCTAACCCTTGTTCTTCTAAGTGTTTCAGATACTCTCACACCAGAAGTCCATCCTGTAAGCCAACATGTCATTCAACGAAGATGCCGATAGGCATCAGTTTCCAAGACTAATGAATCTAGGAGTTGTTAAATGCTAGGGTGCATTCAGGTACTATGGTGTTTATAGCTGGCATATGTAGGAAGCAAGCATTAGAGCTCTATTCTAGGTTAAGGCAACCCAATTTGGAGTCTGGAGCTCTGTCGTTTGAGCTTAGATAAACTAAATAAAGATAATAAAATGAACATAGCACTAGGCGATGCTTGCTAGGCCTCGAGGCTGTTAAGCTGTGTTTGTGGTGTGTGTGTGTCTTGTGTGCTTTCCTATTTGGTTGCATGTGATAACCCTTATTGTTACCACCTCCAAAAATGGGAAAATTATAGTATAAATGCATAATGGTTATAAACCATTATATAGCATAATTTTCACCATAAAGAATGAAATGTGAGGGGTAAAGTGTATAATCTACACCTCCTTAAAAACTTCACACAATGGTTACTTAGCCCTCAAGAAAGCCCTAAAGGATTGTTTGTTTTACAAGTAACCAGTGGACTTTCTTGTAAGATTTCAAGACTTGGGTACTCAATTGTATGACTCTAAAATAGAGCTTTTGAAGGGATTTAAATGGTATGGAAGAAAATGTAGGGAGCTAAATTGAATAGAGGAATAAAAGGCCAATTGCTCAAGAACGTAGGACAACTAGGTGCATAAGTGTCCTAAAAAATTACTAAAGGATGGGATGATCATTAAAAAGGTCAAATGGGATCATTTTATCATTTTCCCAACCTTCCATGGCTAGTTCATATATTCAAAAAAGTTGGCTAAAGATTAGCAAAAAAGTCTTTACTTAAGACATACTTATAGTGACCTAAGTGATGGTTAAGGTTAAGCTATTCAAACAAAAATAATATCTAGACTTTCTTGCCTTTCCTTGGTCATTTTTTGGCTCTCACTAGCCAGAGCTCCTTCCTTAGCTCCTCCATAACCATCCATAGCCACCATGGTTTAAGCTCTAAAGAAATCACAAAGGAAAGCAATTGGATTCAATAAGAGAGAGAAAAACACTAGTTTTAAGTTTATTGAGCTTCCTTTTGTATGGTCAGCCTTCATAGCTTAGGTAAGGGTTTTATCTTCATGTTTCATGGTTTATTACTATCCTAAGATGATAATCAAGTATCCATGAAGCTAAGACCATTCTTGGAAGAGAGCAAAAATGTTAGGTACCTCCTATGTGCTTGGCTTAGACCAAGGAGACATCAAGGAAAACCAAAGAAAATAAAAGAAAATAGAAAAGGGGAGTAAGAGAAGCTCCGGAGACTGGTACAGTGACCTATGTGTAAAACTGGAGACTTTCAGGACCTGATTGCACATATAAAATGTACTATGGGAAAGCTGACAGAAAACAGAGAAAAGGGACCAAATTGTACACTTAAATGAGTGATACAATTGAGACTAGCAAACTTGAGTTGGGTAATTCGGCCATGCAAATTTTTATGATGACTAATGCAAGACTAGTCCAATTTTGGGAGACAACAATGATTACTAGTCAAATTCTTGTCTTCCACTAAGTGCACTATTCACTAGTTACTAACAAGCTAACTAGTAGTTTGTCTAGTTCATGGCCGGTTATGCATGTGGCATTTTAGTGGCTTTGGTACTTGTGTTATCACATGCTTGGCATAATAAGCCAAGATTGGACTGGAACGACTAATTAACCAAAGTTTTAATGGCGGCATTGGACTTATATGGACTTGGAAGACTACTTTGCACCATGCAAAATGGTGGAAGGAAAATGTTGGCATTTAGCTAACTAATAACAAGGTTGATTCGGCCGAAACAAGCCAAAGAGTTCATTTCCTTCACTTGACCGAAACTTGTGAGCTTTGTTCTTGAGTTCTCTCAAGCTAGTCTCGGGTGCAAGCTTCCTTGGAGAGGTGTGAAGCTTGGGTGAAGAAATCAAGCTTGGAGGTGTGTTTTCGGTGCTAGACTACCACAAATTCAAGTTGTTCTTGAAGAATCAAGCTAAGGCCGAGAAGGATCAAGCTAGGGTTCTTGAGGTAACTTCAATGTTTCCTTGAATTCATGGTAGTTCTTCCATGTACAAGGAATTTAAGTGTTTAATTGAAGTTATGTGAAGGATAAATGAGCAAAGGAAGTCTTGGTTTGGAAATGAAATGTTGGCCGAATGTGATGAACAAGTGTTCTTGGTGTTCTTCTTGGAATTCATGGAAATTAATCCATGTGTGATGCTTGTTGATGGTTGTTTTACCTTGTGTTAGGTTGTTGGAGTGAAGAACATCAAGGTTGTGAAATTTAGTGTGTTGGCCGAAAGTTGAATTTAAGGTAAAATTATGTGTTCTTGTATTTACATGGCATTGATGCCATGAATGATGTTAGTTGATGATTTGATGATCATGTGTTGGATTGGAATGATAAAGAATATGGATGTGTGTGAATGAGCACTATGGCCGAGACTTTGAAATCATGTGTTAAGTGTCCTTTAAATGGGTAACATGGCATTGGTGCCATGAATAATGTTAATTGGTGATTTGAGGAACATGTGATAACTTGGAATGTTAAAGAACATTATTATGTGAAAATGTGTACTTTGGCCGAGAGCTTAACTTGTGGTAACATAGTACATTCCATTTGGTTACATGGTAATGATGCCATGAATGATGTTTAATGATGGTTTGGGTGATTATATAATGGATTGAGTTGATGAGAAACATGATTATGTGAAATGGGCAATTTTGGCCGAGAGCTTGGAATGAAGTGGAATAGTGTATTTCACTTGGATAATTGGAATTAAGGCCATAGATAATGTTTGTTGATGTTTGGAATACCATGTGGTGTGTTGGAATGATGAATGACACATGTATGTGAAATTGAGTGTTTGGCCGAGAGCATAAGTATGTGTGTCTTAGTGTTCTTCATATGGGACATGGTAGTTTAATCCATGATTGTGTGTTAATGATGCCTATGTGATATTATGCTAGGCATTGAGGTTGAGGAACACATGGATACTTAAAGTTGGCTTGAAACCGAGAGCTAATAAGGTAGGGTTCACTAACACTTGATATTGCTTGGTAATGTTCCATGGTTCAAGTGTTTAAAGTAGCTAAGTGATGGTTAAAATATGCCATGTGATCTTAGTTGCTTGTTGGGCATATTGGTTACACTTTGGTGTAATGTTGATTAGCTAATTAACTAAAGTACATGTACTAGAAATGCAAGTGAATGTGGCCTATTTGCTTGGCATTTTGGGAGCTCCTAATGGTATTGGTGTAATGGTAAGTTTGTGTGCAAGAAATGCACATGAGTACATGTATGACATACATGGCCGAGAGCTATATTGTGGAGTGTGTGTGTGTATCTGTGTGCTTTGGTGCTTGTTTTGTGCTTGCTAACCCTTATGAACCATTTGATTCATTAAACTGCTTTGTATAGGTATATGCATGTTTTTCTTGTCTTGGTGTTTGTTTTGCAGGTTGAGCTAACTGAGGTTAAGCTTTGAGTGCTCCCTCAGCTTAACTAAATAGACTCAATATGAGTTGTGTACGTTTTTGTGAATCCTACTGAGTTATATGCTCACTGCCCAACTTTATTTTTCAGGCAAGGACATTCGGCCTGAGTAGGACTAAGCTGCTTTGTGTGTGTGCTTAGTGTTTGTAGTTGCTTGTTTTGCAAGGTATGTGCCAATGTGTGCTTGGCTTAACACTTTGATTCATTTGCAAGTCTTATTCTTTATTTGGCCGAGACTTATAGTGGAAGTTTGCAGGCAGTAGTTGGAGACTTGTCTAGGAGGGCTATGGATACCTGGACTATAGCTTTGATCTTAGTGTTTTCCTTCATGACCATGAATCAAGCTATTGGGTTGGTGTTGCAGTGTGTACTCTTGTATGGCATACTGAAGGTCTTGTTTGACCATTAGGAGACTCGGCATGTATTAACTTGGCATAAATACTTTTGGTTTCATGGCATGTGTGGCCATGTTATGTTTGCTAGGTAGACTACCCTTTTGTTGTTAATATGTGTAGTCATTGACACCTAGACTTATGATGCTTCTTGGGTTTTGTATGCCAAGTTATGCATGGACTATGGATGATATTATGTTAGCCTGTGTTGCTGGATATTATGGGCCAAAGTTTGGCACCTTTATGTGACTAGTTTGGGTTTTGTTTCATGAAAATATGGTGCACCCTTATATGTACCTAATATGGCCGAGATCATCATGAACATATTGTATGTGGTTTTCAAAATCTAAACTAAATCTTGTGGGCTTCTTGGTTGCCATATAGTTAATACACTTGATGCACACCATGTATGCACCTAATTTGCATTAAGTGTTGCCTTGCTTGTAGTGCAAGAAATCAATTGAATCCTTGCTTGTGGAGCAAGTTAAGGGTTTGGGCCTTGCCCTTGCTGCAAGAAATTAATGGAACTTTACTAAAGCCACCTGGGCCACCTCCCAGGCCTCTTAACTGAAGAAAATAAGACTTAAAAGTTATCATAGATTGCTTGGCCGAGAGCTAGAACCTAAATTTTACAATTGGGATTGTGAGCTAGTCTAGGAACTTCTAGGCCAGGGCCTGAGTGAGGTGTGACAAAAAAGCTCAAGGAACCAAGTATAGGCCTAAGATGATAATCAAGTATCCATGAAGCTAAGACCATTCTTGGAAGAGAGAAAAAAGCTCAAGGAACCAAGTATAGGTTAAGGAGGAGTGCATGAACAAGGTTTTGGCCTTAATGTTTTTCATGCACTAATATGGCAGTCTTTATAGGGTTTCTAGATCCCAATTTAGTACTAAATAAGATTAATTAACCTCCTAAGACCAAGCATTAGCTTAAGGAGAGCTTCCATAGTGATTACATAGTGTTTGTTTGAATGTTTATGAGATAACCCTAGACTTGTATTGTTGCCAGCATTGCATTTGTGTGTTGCTATGTTTGTTGTGCATTTTGATGGTTACATTTGTGTTTTTTGAGTTTTAGTGTCTTTGGATTTCAATTATATAGCTGGGAATTCAAGATTTTTAATTATAAGCCCTTACTAAGTTCTTTAAAGGAACTTACCCCCGACCTCCCCCTTTTCTGTCCATTTCAAGAGCACCTGAAAGAGAGCATCCAAACTAATGGATTTCGTTTTAATTTCTCTGTGAAATTTCAGGTTGATGCCGTCCGGTTGTGCGGGACCGGCATCTCCGCTGTGTGCGGTGATGAAGGCAGCAGGGGGTCCTGGGGAAAAATTGGCGTCCTGGGTGGATCGCCTCAAGTGATGGCCAGCAGCTCCTTGGTCCCGTGGCGAGGAGGTGACGTGAAGCTCCAACGGCGTGGTAAAGGGCCCGAAACAAAGATCCTCCAGGGATGCCTGGCTGGAACACTCAGAAGACAACGGTTAGGAGGTCCCCGGAATCTTTTTCCGGGGAGGAGCCTCCGACGCCCAAGTCAGTGCCTTTTTTCAGTGGGAAACACCGTAATAAGTACAAGAGACGTGTACCTGGCGTGTCTTTCTGCGGGCCGGAGGGAGAGTATTTAGGCGGAGAGGAGAGAGTGCCCTCCGTTTTCCGGCCTCTCTCTGTCCTGTTCTCTTCCAGCCGGAGCCGGAGCGTCCTCCTTTATGGCCATGTGCCTGGCGTATTTAAAGGAGGAAACGAGCCTTTAAGATTGTGGCACGTGTATGGTTGGATGATGCCTGTACTGCTGGGCGTGGGATTCCTTGGCCGCCTGCAGGCTCCTCGAGCCATGAGCTGCAACAATCGTACCCCGACATGACAAGACGGGGGGCGTGTCACTTTGTCAGAGCTCATGTGAGGGCGCCCGTACAGGGCGTACGGGCGAAGTGTCAGAGACTCTTAGATGACTTCTGCTGCGCCTCTGAGGTCCCCTAGGTCGAAGTCCGTCTTCGTAGTGGGGGCCTTTCCCGGAGTCAGGCTGGTACCTCGGGGCATCACCTGTTTCCGAGATTAGTTCGGTCGCCCTCGCGAGGGAGATGGTCCGTTGATTTCCCGAGGTAGGTACCGGCGTTCTGCCGAGGTGGTATTCCTCAGGTGTCTGGCTCCCTTCTTTCCCGAAGTCCTTAGGTAACTAGTGTGGCCACACTTCGGTCATCACATGCCCCCCTTCGGAAAGCCGAAAAGGATACTTCGGCTGATGCTTTCATTTGTGGGCTATTTTCAGGACTTCGGAGTGTGTCATTTGCCACCCAAGGGATGTGCCTTGTTCGGGCAAATGCCACCTGTCTGTCTTTTGGTGTTCTTTTGGCGTTCTCGAGGTGCCCAATTTCTCCCAACTTTTTCATTTTTCCTGCCATTGGCCAGCGAACCGTCACGTCTTGAAACTAGGTGTGTCAGTTCTGGGTGATGCGCCTGGGTTTTCAGAATATCAGAAAGCGCGCCCAGGTTTCTCGCGATGGGTGGCACGTGGCAAGAGCTGGCTGGGAAAGGCGCGTCTTTTCGCGTGCGAGGGGCAATTATGGCGTCGTTTCGCCTTCGCGCGGCGGTTGTGCCCCTTCTTGCTCTATATAAACACCTTTCGCTTCATTTTTGCCTCACTCTTTATTTTTAGCTCTCATCTGCTCTAGAGCCTTTTCTCTGTCTTTTCCCCATTTTCCGGCGCAATTCTTACGGCGGAGCGATTTCCGGCTATTTTTCACGACGGCGTCCAGAAATCCAGATTTTGGCAAGGCTTTTGGTGAGTTCTGCTTCAGAGTTCCTTCGGTTTTTTGGTTTTCGGTTTCCCGAAGTCGTTTTCCTCTGTCCCGAAGTCCCTCCTCTTCTTGTCCTGCCATATCTTCGTTCATTCCCGAGATCGGGCATCCTCTTATGTCTCCCTCTTGCCAGTTTTTTGAAAGTGAATTTCCTTTCAAAATTTTCAGCATTCTTTGTCTTTGTAGGCTCACACTTGATGTTCTTTTTCAGAAATGAGTGACGAATCTGCTGCCTACTATAAGTCCCTCTTTCTTGGTCAGACCGAGAAGGGAGAACAAACGAAGAAGGGTGCTACCAAGAGGCGCAAGACTTCTGGAAGCGGGCCATCTTCGGCGTCGAAGAAGACGAAGAAGGACACCCTTCTTCCACCCCCAGAGGATGCGGCGGGGACTGAACATGTCATCGCAACTTCCATCCCGCCTGAGACTCCTGTCGGGGCTGAAATTTCTGCCGAGGTTCCTGTGGGGGCGCTTACTGTTGCCACCGTTCCAAGTCCTGCCGCCTCGGTGATCCCTTTAAGTACCTTAGCAGGTGATTCTACTGCTGAGGAATTGGAGAAACGCTTAGCAGGTGATTCTACTGCTGAGGAATTGGAGAAACGCCGAAGGGATGAAGGGGAACACGTTCCCACTACTGAGGAATTGGAGAAACGCCGCAGGGATAAAGGGAAACAGGTTCCTGCTATCGTGGAAGAGATCCCCGACTCTGACGAGGACACTGCTGGGGTTCCGCCCGGTTTGCCTCTTGCTCCTTTTTTTTTTTTTTTCAATACTTTCGATTTGCATGACTGAGGGTGTTTATCTAACTTACGTCTTCATTTTTTCAGAGGATTTGGCGCCCCCAGTCTGGGTTACTGATCACGCCCGAAGACGGGCTCTTCGGGACTCTCTCATCCCGAGGGACAAAATCCCAAGGGAGCCATTCTGGTCTTTCACGGAGGACATGAATCTGTTCTCCGAAGACTGCCGAGAAATGGCTCCCCAGATGGCAAGGGGCATGCTCACCCAAGCTTCCTCCAAGGCGGTTGCCAAGGAGTGCGCCTCCGAGGGCACCCTTGTTGCCAAGATTTCTGAGCACGCTGCCCGTGTAACTCTCCTGGTCCCTTTACTTTTCTTCCCACTTCCTTATCTCCGTATTTTGGCTTTCCTTATAAATTTTGCTAAGTGTCTCCTCTCTTGCAGCTCTTGGGGTACAGCGAGCACCTTCGGGTGTGGACGACAGAGCAGTCTTTGGCACGAGTTCAGGCCAAGCATGAGCTGGCGATGGCCAAGCGCTTCTGTGCTGATTCGGCGTTGGCCAGCATCGAATTAAGCCGGATAGCCAGGGAGAAGGTAGCTGCTGTTCGGGACGAGTTTTTGAGGGTCGAGGAGGACCTCATCAAAGACTTCTCCCATAAGATGTTCATGCTCGGTGCAGAGGTTGTGAGCTTAACCTCAGCCAATGAAGCCATTAAAAAGGAGAAGGAGGAAGAGACCGCTCTCTTGGCGATGGCTCTTGCTGACAATGCCAGCCTTCGAGCCGAGGTCGGCATGCTAAAGGAGGACAATGCTAACCTCCGCGCCGAGGTCGACATGCTGAAGAAGGACTCGAAGAACAAGAAGAAGGTGAAAGAACTGGAGAAGGAGGTTGCAACCCTTCAGAAGGAGGTCTCGGATCTTCAAAACGAGGTGGATGACTTAGACGTGGCTAAGGACAAAGCTGTCCAGGCAACGAAGGTTGCTTTTTAGGACAGTTTCTGCCTAGCCCGTCATCAGTTTCACAAGAAGTATCCAAACCTTCACCTATCTTTTTTGGCGGCCATGGATATTCCCGAGGGTCCTCGGTGGGCTTGGTCAAAGATAAAGCTCCTCAACCTGTCACCTGCCTTATTTCCGAAGATGTCGACCAAAGGCAGTGGAGCTGGAGCTTCCCATGACGCCGGGGCCACCTAGATATCCTAGGGCTTTTTTCCTTTTTCTTTTTCTTCGTGTTTTTCTTTTCTTTGTAAGCTTCTTCCTGTATCAAAATTTCGATTAGTGAATTCTCATAATTTTGGCTAAGTGTTTTGAGTAATCTCTGCCAACATTTCGAGCGATCTTTTTCAACGATCCCGACCACATTCGGTCAAGGAACTGCGAAATACTTCTCGCTTACTATTATTGTCCCGACCATTTTCGGTTAAAAACCTTCCTTGTTTTCCATCTTTTCCCGACCACCTTCGGTCAAGGGATTTTTCCCGACCACATTCAGCCAAGGGATTTTGGGAAAACACTTGCTGTTTCCTTGTTTTCCATCTTTTCCCGACCACCTTCGGTCAAGGGATTTTTCCCGACCACATTCAGCCAAGGGATTTTGGGAAAACACTTGTCGTTTTCCATCCTTTCCCGACCACATTCGGTCAAGGGATTTTGGGAAAACACTTGTCATTTTCCATCCTTTCCCGACCACATTCGGTCAAGGGATTTTGGGAAAACACTTGTCGTTTTCCATCCTTTCCCGACCACATTCGGTTTTTGGGAAAACCATCGTTTTCCATCTTTTCCCGACCTCGGCCAAGGGATTTGGTCAAGGGATCTTTTCCCGACCACATTCGGCCAAGGGATTTTGGGAAAACACTTGTCATTTTCCATCTTTTCCCGACCACATTCGGTCAAGGGATTTTTCCCGACCACATTCGGCCAAGGGATTTTGGGAAAACACTTGTCGTTTTCCATCCTTTCCCGACCACATTCGGTCAAGGGATTTTGGGAAAACACTTGTCGTTTTCCATCTTTTCCCGACATTCGGTCAAGGGATTTTGGGAAAACACTTGTCGTTTTCCATCCTTTCCCGACCACATTCGGTCAAGGGATTTTGGGAAAACACTTGTCGTTTTCCATCTTTTCCCGACCACATTTGGTCAAGGGATTTTTCCCGACCACATTCGGTCAAGGGATCTTGGGAAAACACTTGTCGTTTTCCATCTTTTCCCGACCTCCATTTGGTCAAGGGATTTTGGGAAAGGGATTTTGGGAAAACCCTTGTCGTTTTCCATCCTTTCCCGACCACATTCGGCCAAGGGATTTTGGGAAAACAATCCTTTCCCGACCACATTCGGCCAAGGGATCTTGGGAAAACACTTGTCGTTTTCCATCTTTTCCCGACCACATTTGGTCAAGGGATCTTTCCCGACCACATTCGGCCAAGGGATCTTGGGAAAACCCTTGTCGTTTTCCATCTTTTCCCAACCACCTTCGGTCAAGGGATTTTGAAAACATCTTTTCCCGACCACATTCGGCCAAGGGATTTTGGGAAAACACTTGTCGTTTTCCATCTTTTCCCGACCACATTCGGCCAAGGGATCTTTGGGAAAACCCTTGTCATTTTCCATCTTTTCCCGACCACATTCGGTCAAGGGATCTTGGGAAAACCCTCGTGGTTTTCCATCTTTTCCCGACCACATTCGGCCAAGGGATCTTGGAAAACCCTTGTGGTTTTCCATCTTCGTACTGAAGATAAATGAGAAAGGTATTTCCCCTCTTCGCTTCTTTGAGAGTTTCTTAGGTTCGATAGGAAATTTTCCTGGCCATTTTCCCTTTGCTTTCTCCAACCTCTTTTGTAGTCCTTTTTTACAGCTCTTTTGGCAACCTTGCCTGTCTGTTGCTCAACAGTTGAGCTAGTAGGCCGAAGTGCTTTCTCATGCTGATGATGGATTCTTGAAATCCTTTGTCTATAGACTGGAAATCATTTTTGGCCAACACCATTGTTGGTATGCCAAATCAGCATATTATGTTCTTCCAGACAAACTGTCTGTGCAATGGTTGCTAGGAGTCCTGCCCTACCCCACTCGGTGAAGTAGTCCTCTACTTCACATCTTCGGGTGCTGTCAGGAGCGGCTCGGTGTAATCTTTCCGAGGTTATCCGCTCAGAAGGCAGTCTTCGGGTGGTGGCTCGTCCTTGGCCATTTTCACGTCGAGCTTACTGGACGAATTGTCCTGCACCTTTTTTACCGATATATAGTAATAATGGAGTTGCGTACCTTTGCCTGCATGGTTTTCCCTTAATCAGGAAATATCGTCCGGAATGCCTTTGCACTTTCTGCCGCTTCATGAGGATTTTTGGGACCCTTAGGTTTCGCGGTTTCTCCCGACAGGATCTTTCAGCCTTTTGTGCGAGGTCGTTATACCTAGCTTTGCCATACTCGGATGGCCCAATACTTCTGATAATCAAAATTTGATCGTTTCTATGGCCTCTCTGCCTTCGGGCCCTCGAGGGGGTATCCCAGCGTCCTGATGTTCTGCGCTTGGGGTTCCACTGGCAAGGAGTTTCCATTCTGGATCTACCTTCGCTCTGTCTCCCTTATTGGTTCCAGCCTTCCCTCCTTTTGGGATTTCGGTGGTGTAGTCTGCCAGTACCTGGGCGTTCACTGCCCTTCTATGCTCATGCGTGACGTAGTACTTTCCGAGTTCGATGCACCATTTTTATAGTCTTTTTTGAATGCTTCTACCCTTTTTTGTGACGTCGCGCAGGGGCAGGTCACTTCGGACAGCGATAGCGTGTTCAGGGAAGTAGAATCGGTTCCTTCTGCCCGCTAGTCAAGTCATAGACGACTTTTCGGGGCAATGGGTCTTGACTTTGTTGCCAAGGAGATGGCGATTTTTCCTCCGGTGCCAAACTCGGGGAGGTCCGGGCCATCCTAACCCCGCTTTTCCCGCAGTCCATATCCCGAAGGGGCCTACTTCCCGAAGGGGACTCATCTCGTTGATCTTTGCTCCCCACACTTTTGTGACTTGACACGGGACTTTTCCCCTCATCGAGGTAGCGCTGCGAAGGTGCTTTGGTTTACACTTAGCTGTGGCCTTTTTCGGCTTGACTACTGCATCATTTCAACCACGAAAAGGCGTGGGTATTCGCGCAGGAAGCCTATGATAGTAGTCAGAGGGCATTTATCCTCGGGCGGAGGCACCCTTGCTGCCATTATTCGGTTGCCCGCTGAATGTTTGGCGCGGACGGAGACCTCGAAAGTCCCTTCCCTTTAGAACGCCGATCTTCAACTTCGGCAACCTGGGAGCTATTTCCCACAGACGGCGCCAAATGATGCGGTCCGGTTGTGCGGAACCGGCATCTCCACTGTGTGCGGTGATGAAGGCAGCAGGGGGTCCTGGAGAAAAATTGGCGTTCTGGGTGGATCGCCTCAAGTGATGGCCAGCAGCTCCTTGGTTCCGTGGCGAGGAGGTGACGTGAAGCTCCAACGGCGTGGTAAAGGGCCCGAAACAAAGATCCTCCAGGGATGCCTGGCTGGAACACTCAGAAGACAACGGTTAGGAGGTCCCCGGAATCTTTTTCCGGGGAGGAGCCTTCGACGCCCAAGTCAGTGCCTTTTTTTAGTGGGAAACACCGTAATAAGTACAAGAGACGTGTACCTGGCATGTCTTTCTGCGGGCCGGAGGGAGAGTATTTAGGCGGAGAGGAGAGAGTGCCCTCCATTTTCCAGCCTCTCTCTGTCCTGTTCTCTTCCAGCCGGAGCCGGAGCGTCCTCCTTTATGGCCATGTGCCTGGCGTATTTAAAGGAGGAAACGAGCCTTTAAGATTGTGGCACGTGTATGGTTGGATGATGCCTGTACTGCTGGGCGTGGGATTCCTTGGCCGCCTGCAGGCTCCTCGAGCCATGAGCTGCAACAATCGTACCCCGACATGACAAGACGGGGGGTCGTGTCACTTTGTCAGAGCTCATGTGAGGGCCCGCCCGTACAGGGCGTACGGGCAAAGTGTCAGAGACTCTTAGATGACTTCTGCTGCGCCTCTGAGG
>SMDT01002557.1:0-28722 GCA_005392925.1 Aquilaria sinensis | reverse complement strand
TTTTAATTGGAATCAAATAGATCCTCTATTCTTGGGAGAGGATACTTATTCTTTATGGTCAATGCATTCAGCTTTCTGTAATCTATACAGAGCCTAAGGGTTCCATCCTTCTTTTTCACAAACAACACAGGTGCTCCCCAAGGAGACACACTGGGTCTAATGAACCCTTTTTCCAGTAATTCATCCAACTGTTTCCTGAGTTCTACCATCTCAGGCACTGCCATTCTGTATGGAGCAGTAGATACTGGTGCTGCTCCTGGCACCAGCTTAATTTCAAACTCTACCTCTCTTGAGGGTGGCAAACCAGGCAGGTCTGTAGGAAAGACCCCTGGAAAATCCTGAACCACAGGTATTTTCCTAAGTTCTTCAGATATTTCCTGGTCATTCAGTACCAGGCAATCTTGCTCACATTCTGGAGTTATCATCTCCAGCACTTTTATGTGGCAGTCCATAGCCAACTCTAAGGGCTTATTCAAATCATATACGGTCCCACCAGGCAGTATTAATTGTCTGGCCTGACAATCAATAATGACTCTATTCTCTTCTAACCAATTCATGCCCAAAATCACATCATAGCCATGTGTCTCCAACACTATGAGGTTAGTTCTCAGTTTCAGCTTGCCTATCTGTATCTCACAGTTTTCTACCATGTAATAGGCAAACAAGACTTCATTGCCAGCAGTTCTTACCAAGTACATATTGGTCATATATTTTACTTCTAGATTCATGGCCTTAACCAGGCTATTAGACACTATAGACAATGAAGCTCCAGTGTCAAACAGAACAGATACTAACTGGCCATTAAGGTAAATTGTACCTTTTAGAGCCCTTCTGCTAGTCTTTTGCTGACTAGTTTCTCTCTCAGCATTTTCGGCCTCAGGTGTTTCTTGTGCTCTCCTGGAAGATTCCAGTTGAAACACCCTTCCTGGAAGAGTACCAGGCCTTCTCTGCTCTTGAGGAACTCTAGGTGCTGGCCTTCCACCCTGGCCTGGCCCCTGAGTCCTCAGCTGGGGCATGGGCAGCTGTCCTCTAGGTCCTCTGGGACTAAAAGCTCCCAGTAATTTCTTGCTGCCTTCACCCCTTTTTGGGCAATCCCTCACCCAGTGATCTGGGGCTCCACACCTGTGGTACCCTGTGGAAGCTTTAAAGCATGGCTTGTTGCCATGAAACTTCCCACAAGTGCTGCACTGAGGACCATATCGCTGTAACTGTGGTCCTCTATCCTTCCTGTTTTTTTTCCTATTTCCTCCTACATCTTTTTCATCTCTCGGCCTCTTTGATGTCTGGCCTTTCTTGGTTCCACTACCACTTCCAGGCCCACTTTTGAATTGTTCCTGGAATTCCTGCTCTAGAGCCAAGGCACTCTGCATGACTGTATAATAGTCTCTGGCTCCAATGGCCCTAAGAATTTGCCTCAATTCTGGTCTCAGCCCCCTGATAAATCTTTTGGTTCTCAGCTCTTCCTGCCCTTCATACTGTGGGGCATACCTGATCAAACTATTGAACCTCTGCTCATACTCCAGTACACTGAGGTTCCCCTGCTCCAGTTGATCAAATTCAACCTGTTTCTGATCCCTCTGTGCCTCACTGACATATTGCTGCCTGAAGACTCTGAGGAAGTCAGCCCACCTCATAGCTCTCCTCCTGTCTGGAGGTCTCCTCTGGTTCCTCTCCTGGTAACTCCTCTGTACTGCTCTCCACCAGAGCTCTGCATTCCCCTCTAGCCTAAAAGTGGCTAGCAATACCCTCTGTGTGGAAGTAACCTCCATTCTCTCTAAAATCTTCTCCAATTGATACACCCAGAACTCTGCCTCCTCTGGGTCACATCCTCCCCTGAAGACTGGAGGTTTCAGTGCCAGGAAACCCTCCAACTGGCCCTCCTTCAGTCCTCCTCTCCTATGCCTTGCTCCTGCTCTCCTCCCTGCTACTAGACTTCTCTTTAGATGATCTACTTGACCTGCTTCTTACTGTGGTCTCCTCTGTAGAGGGTTCAGTCCCTCTTGAGTAAATATAGGCATCCCTCTCTTCAATATCTGGGCTGTCATCCTCCTCCTCTTCCACCCCAACTCTGGGCTCCTGCCTCACTTCTGACCTCAATCTCCTGGCCCTAGGATGTCTCCTTTCTTCATCTGCATCTTCCTCCTCTTGGTTTCCTCCAGCTCTGCTGGATTGATCATAACCCACTGGCTCTTTGCCAGGCCTCCTTCTTCTCCTGCCTACAGCTTCTGCTGGTTCTACTTCTTCCTGATTCTGGGCTTGGCCTCTAGCCAAGGACTGCATTCCCAGCACTAACTGAGCCACAGTGGCATGTAGTGACTCCATCATCACTTCCATTCTTTCTTGTCTATCCCTGCTGGGTCCAGGTGCTTGGTACCTAGCAGTGGGCTCTTGAGCCCCATTATGACCCATTTCTTCTGCCTGGGTCTCAGGCACATTTTCTGGTAAGCCCTCAACATCATGGGCTGCAGTTTCCTGTTCTTGTCTCAGGGAATTTTTGTCCCTGCCCCTGGTTCTCATCCTGCACTTTCAATTGCAGATATTCACATATATCCAAATAACACAAGTCTTATTCAAGTTAAACCTAAGGGAACACTGTCTAGGACTAGCTCTGATTGTAATAACAAAGCAGGCTCTGATACCAAACAAAGCCTGTCACACCTCACTCAGGCCCTAGCCTAAAAGTTCCTAACTAGCTCACAAGCCCAACTTCATAATTAGGTTCCTAGCTCTCGGCCTAGCAATCAAAGGCAACTTTTAAGTCTTATTTTCTTAAGTTAAGAGGCCTGGGAGGTGGCCCAGGTGGCTTTAACAAAGGTCCATTAACAACTTGCAGCAAGGGCAAGGCCCAAAACCCCTAACTTGCACAACAAGCAAGGTTTCAAATAATAACTTGCATAACAAGCAAGGCAACACTTAAATGCAATTTAAGTGCATACATGGTGTGCATCAAGTGTACTAACTATATGGCAACCAAGAAGCCCACAAGGTTGGTCTAGATTTCTGAAAACCACAAGTGTTATAAGCATGGTGCTTTTGGCCAATTAAGGTACATATACTTTTATACAACATTTTTCTGATGCAAAGCCCATACTAATCACATAAAGGTGCCAAACCTTGGCCCATAACATCCAGCATACATAACAAGCTTAATGCCATCCATAACCCATACATAACTTGGCATACAAAACCCATAAAGCATCATAAGTCTAGGTGTTAAAGACTACACATATTAACACAAAAAGGGTAGTCTACCTAGCAACCATAACATGGCTACACATGCCATGAAACCAAAAGTACTCATGCCAAGTTATTACATACCAAGGCCATACTCCTAATGGTCAAACAGAACCTTCAAAATCCCATATAGAAGTACACACTGCAGCACTAGACCTATGGCCATGTTCATGGTCATAAAGGTGAAAACCACAATCAGAGCTAAGGTCCAGGTATCCATGCTTCTCCTAGACAGTTCCCACTCTACAGCCTGCAAACTTAAATTGTAAGTCTCGGCCAACTAAGAATAAGACTTGTAATGAAACCAAATTACTAAGCCAAGCACTCATTGGCACATACCTTGTAAAACAAGCAAAGTTAGTGCAAACACAAGCAACAAGCTAGTAAACTCTACTCAGGCCGAATGTCCTTGCCTGAAAAATAAAGGATGGGCAGTGAGCATATAACTCAGTAGGATTCACCTTAAACATATACAACTCATATTGAGTCTATTTAGTTAAGCTGAGTAATCACTCAAAGCTTAACCTCCCATTAGATAGCTCAACCTGCAAAACAAACACCAAGACAAGAAAAACAGGCATATGCATATACAAGATGGGTAACTATGTCAAATAATTCATAAAGGGGTTAGCATGCACATAGAAACACCAAAGCACACAAGTACACACCCACACTCCACATTGTAGCTCTCGGCCATATAAGCCATACATGTACCCATGTGCATTTCTTGCACACAAACTCACCAATATACCATTCCATTTGGAGCTCCCAAAATGCCAAGCAAATAGGCCACATTTACTTGCATTTCTAGTACATGTACCCATAGTTAATTAGCTAATCAATAGAACAACTAAGTATAACCAATAAGCCCATCAAGTAACTAAGGTCATATGGCACATTTTACCATCACTTAGCCACTCTAGACACTTGAACCATGGTGTACATTACCAAGCAAAGTCAAGTGCCAGTGAACCCTACCTCAAATAGCTCTCGGTCACACACAAGCTTTAAGCGTCCAAGTGTTCCTCAACCTCAATGCCTATCATAATAAAACATAGGCATTAACACACAAACTCATGGATTAAACTACCATGATTCATATGAAGAACACTATGATATTCCCACACTTAAGCTTCTCGGCCAAAAGGCCCAATATATCCATACAAGTGCTGCCCATCATTCTAACATTCCATATGATGTTCTAGTCATCAATGTACATTATCCATGGCATCATTGCCAAGTAACCAAGTGAAATGCACTATGTTACCATAAACTAAGCTCTCGGCCAAAGTACACATTTTCACATATTTGTGTCATTCATCCAACTAACCCAAAACATGCTCAAGTGACCATCAAATGACAATGCTCATGGCACAATTACCATGTAACTCATTGAAGTACCTCATGTTATTCCAAATCAAGTTCTCGGCCAAAGTGCCTAGTTACACATATCTATGTCCTTTATCCAACCAATTCAACACATAGCATCAAATTATTGATGATTATTGTTTCATGGTATCATTACCATGTATTCAAGTTATGACCACCAAATCATGCCATTTCAAGCTCTCAGCCATAAAGCCAAACTTCACATACCAATGTTCCTCATCACTCTAAACCAACGCATGTTCACCAACTCATCATTTATCAATGACCATGGCATCAATGCCATGTAAACAAATGAGGAACACACATTTACCTCAAGTGCACCTTTCGGCGAAACTTCCTTTTGTTCAACTTGATGTTCCTTGCTCAAATTTGCCTAGCACAACAACAAATAGGCAACAACAACACTTAGTCATGGATTAATTTCCATGGAAATGAAGAAGAACACCAAGAACACATTCGGCCAACAATCCACCTCCAAACCGAGACATACTTTGCTCATTTAGCTTAACATAACTTCAATTGGACACTTAAGTTCCTTGTACATGGAAGAACTACCATGAATTCAAGGAAACATCGAAGTTACCTCAAGAACCCTAGCTTGATTCCTTCTCGGCCTTGGCTTGATTCTTCAAGAACAACTTGAATTTGAAGTAGTCTAGCACCGAAATCAAACTTTCAAGCATGAATTCTTCACCCAAGCTCCACACCTCTCCAATGAAGCTTGAATCCGAGACTAAGCTTGAGAGAACTCAAGAGCAAGAGCTAAACAAGTTTCGGTCAAGTGAAGGAAATGAGGTCTTGACTAGTTTTGGCCGAATGGACTTGGGTTTTGGTTAACTACAATGCTAACTTTTGCCTTCCAATAAAATGCATGGTGCAATGTAGCCCTTAACTCCATAAATACTCAAAGCCACCACTCAAACTTGTGTTAAAATGGACACTCAAGTCTTATCTTGGCTCATAATGCCAAGCACAAGGTAACACAAGTACCATGGTCACAAGAACTCCCATGCATAACCGGCCATAACTAGACTACAAACTAGTTAGTTTGTTTAGTTAACTAGTGAATAGTACACATAGTGGAAGACAAGATTTTGACTAGTAATCATTGTTGTCTCCCAAATTTGGGCTAGTCTTGCACTAGTCACCCATTAAACTTGCATGGCCGAAATGATCAACTTGAAGTTGATAGTTTTAATTGTACCACTCATTTAAGTGTACATTTTGGTCCCCTTTCTCTGTTTTCTGCCAGCTTTCCCATAGCATATTTTCTATGTGCAATTAAGTCCTGAAAGTCTCCAGTTTTGCACATAAGTCACTATACCAGTCTCCAGAGCTTCTCTTACTTCCCTTTCTATTTTCTCTCACTTTCCTTGGTTTTCCTTAATATTCCTTGGCCTAAGCCAAGCACTTAGGAGGTACCTAACATTCACAACTTGTTTGGATTGAAATGGAAACATTAACAACCTGTTTGTGATGAAACGAAAACATTCACAACTTGTTTGGAATAAAATGAAAACATTCACAACTTGTTCGGAATGGAATGGAAACACTCACAACTTGTTTGGAATAAAATGGAAACATTCACAACTTGTTTGGAATAGAATGGAAACATTCACAACTATTGATGCGATCCCCGATGGTATAAAGACCGTGAAACGCGCCCAAGATATTTTTCAAGCTCCACAAGACATCAAAAAGATTGGGTTTCAAGACCCCCACCCCTAATCAACCTACGAATAGAAATGAGAAGTATAAGAACTCCAAGAACACAAGCACACTTGTGCACCAAGGTAGTCCACAAAGAACCAAAGAGAAATTCTTTACAATGTAACAATATTATTTCATGTCAAGGCTATTGTTTTACAACCAGAATATGTGTGTATTTATAGGCCTAAACTAGGGTAAAAAACTCAGCAAAATTCATAGCCCAAGTTATCTAGGAAACCTAGTTACAATGGACTTAAGAAAACCTAGTCAAACTAGGATTCCTACACCCTTTTAACACATGTTAAAGGTGAGCAACGAATTCCATTTATCCTAAGTGACCTGAATCACTTCCATGGCCTAAACAACATCCTAAATAATGTAAATAAATATGAAAATAAAATAAAATACGTTAAAAAACAAGATTGGCCATAAAAACCCCAAAATGGTCTTCTCGGGTGGTTCTTACTTGTGTTCTCAACTTCAAGATGAAATTCGAACTTGATACAGCCATTATTTCTCAAAATGCAAAGCATGAAACTTGTAGATATCTTTCTTAGCTTTGAAATGACACCGAAACCACACAAAACAGACATCTAAAGGCAAAGATATGCCCAAAATACTGCAGCTACTACCAAACCAGTGATAACTCACAAATCATGACTTTGAATCTAAATTGGACCTCTTTAACGTGAAAAATGCATTTGATGGTCTATATGATTTGTAGATCCAGATGTTAGCTTTCCAATGAATCAAGAATTACTCAATTATGATCTGTTTAGCTCAAGATATGTTTTTTGTACCAGAACATAGCCAATCTATCAACATCCAAGCTTGGCCATCATCTCCATATGATTGCCTCCATGTTCCAGCAGCTCCTTGCGAAATTCCATTTTCATTCTCCATGAGGAAGCTTGAAACAAAGGCTTGCGGTGTACTAGTTAGCTCCTTTGCTTTCTTCCTTGTCATTGGTCCACTAGAAACCTTTAATGGGTCCTTGCGTTCCTTGATTATGCCTTCTTTGATCGTATCTGATGCCGGTCGGCATCTTCATGGAGTGACATTGAGACTTGTAGAGGGACTTCTTGAGAGGGAGACCGCCTGGAGTCCCGAACTACCCAGGGGAGCATGCCTGAAAAGATCAGAAGAGGGGGTCAGAAGGTCCCTGGGGTGTGTTTCCGGGGAGAAGCCTCCGATGCACAAGTCAGTGTCCTGAAAGAAAATAAGGGAGGAGCACTGAAAAGTAGAAAGGCCTTGCCTGTTTGTGTTTTCTCAAGGAGAGGAGTCTGCTCAAGGATCCATCCCGTGCCCAGGTTTATTTCCTGGTATTTATAGGAGTATTCAGCCCGTTCAGATCATGACACGTGTTCGGTCAGATCTTTCCTGGATTTCTGGGCGTAGGGGACAAGTAGCCGGTGCCAGGTTTCTTGAGCCTTGAACCGGGACAGGTCGTGACGAGACCTGGATGGCGTCGGTGTGTTAGACCGTCGTTTGGGGCGGCCTGTAACGTCTGTGGGTGACATGTTAGAGGCTCATTAAATGCTCATGCCGTACTCCCGAAGTCCCTGGATGAGGTCGTGCTCTGGCGCGGATGATGCCCCTTTCGGGAAATATGCACGTAGTTCCGGGAGTTCCCTGATTCAGGGTTCCGTCTTCGGGGAGATTCTCTTCGGCTGCAATAGCTGATTCTTCATCTCTGAAGGTGATCTGTTTAGTACCTCGGGGGGCTAATAGTATCCTCGAGTTTCCTGACGCTCCGAGTTCAGGTCAGATAGAGGCGATAGCCCTTCGGCTATCACATGCCCCCCTTTGGAAGCCAAAGTGGAGACTTCGGCTTGTAGTTTTTCCGAGGATGTTCTTTGGGAGTTTTTAGGGAGTAAAACCTGTGCCGAAGATACACCTTTTGCCCGAAGATATGGGTTGTTCGGCCATAGCCTGTCTTTTGGTGTCTTCAAGGCAATATACTTCTTTCCTTTCTCCTTTCGCAGGTCTGTGCAATTGTCGCGTCTCATGAGCAGGCGTGTCAGTCTGGAGCGGCGCGTCCCAGTTTTTTAGTGGTGTCAGAAGATGTGTCCCCTATTTAGGCACGGCGGCTGACACATGGCACACTGTCATTGGAGGAGAGTCGTGTCGGTTACAGAAGGCGTGTCTTTTCGGGAGCAGAGAACAGTTATGGTGACTGTTCTCCTTCAAGGGGTACTTATGACGCCGGTTCATCTACCCACCTTCGGCCCATATATAGCCCATTCCATCATAAGTTCCTTTTTTGGTTTTGCTTCTGCTCTTTTCCCTGCTTGCAACTGTGTTTTTTTTCCTGCTTTCCGCGGCGGCGCTGTCTGACAGAGGTTTTTCCGGCGATCTTTCACGACGGCCACTTCAAACCCAGATTTTGGCAAGTCATTTGGTGGGTTTTTTACTTCTAGAATCCTCTGTTTTTTAGAGTTTTTCTGGAAGTTGCTTTCTTTCCCTTTTTCGAACTCATTTTTCAGCCAAGATGCCTGTTCCCGAGAGCTGGCAACCCCTTTTATCTCACCCTTGCTGCACCACCCCCAAAAAACTAGAAAAATGGAAGAAAAAGTTCTTTCTTCCTTCGTATGCTGTTACGAGGTTGCCACGTTCTGACCAATTTTTCTTTTCGAACCGTAGTAATGAGGTTACCATTTTCCGAGCCCAACTGAAGGCTGGACTTCAGTACCCTCCTCCGAAGATGATTTGAAACTTCTGCCAATTCCATGGCATTGCCGTAAATCAACTTCCGCTGAACTCGTACTGCTATTTCAACGCCTTCATCTGCATGTGCGGCGTCTTCGGGATAGAACCCCACTTTGTTATTTTTATGCAGTACTACAAGCTTTTCGTGGTCCTAAAGGGTGGCTTTTATTTTATGCTACCTCGGGGATCCGGGAGCAAAAAATATATGTTCACCTTTGCCACCAAGGACAGCTGGCGAGGGTGGCAGCAAAAATTTTTCTTTCTGAAGATGGAGGAGGCCTGGTCGCATGTTTCGACCAAGTGGGCTCAGGGAAAGCTGGAGATGGACGTCGTAGATCCGAGGATAATGCTAACTCTGGAGTTGGCTCCTATCTTCACGGACTTCGACGGACGTATCCGCGCTGTCTCCGACTGGGGTCCCGAGGTCTCATCGCGCTCTCTCTACCCCTTCTCCATCAATTGAAAGCTAATGACCGAGGAAGTTCTTCGGGAGTTAGGGGTAGTGAAGGAGCACGAAACGGACCTCGACATGCCGGCTCCTGCCATCGCTGGGAAGGATTCCTGGCTGGTGCAACTCCTTCGGGAGGAAATTACTTACAAAACTTTCTTCAAGAGTAAGTTATCTCCGACTCCCTTTGTTATGGTTTTCATCTTGGACTCACGCTGATATCTTCTTTCTTTTCCAGAGATGGGCGATGGCACTGCTGCCTTCTACAAAGCCCTTTTCACTGGCCAAGTCGAGAACGGTGAGCAGACCAAGAAGGCTGCTTCCCGAAGGCGGAAAGCGACTGTGGCTAGGCCTTCGGCCAAACGGGCGAAGAAGACTATACCCCCTTCTCGTTTGGAAACTCTCGAGGAGGCAACCGACGAGCCCGAGGTTGCTGCCGTTCCGCCACCCGAGGTTGCTGCCGACGTCCCCCCGACCGACGTCCCTCCTCAGAGCCCTACCTCGTCGCAGGCCCTTCCATATGCCGTGGTAGAGGTTCCTTCTGCCGAGGAGCGGCGTAAATGCAGAGGCAAGGGGATCTCCACCGAGGAGGCCCCGGACTCTGGCGATGATGTCGTCGAGGTCCCGCCAGGTTCGCTTTCTCAGGCAAAGTGTGATGTCTTCAATTTTTGAATTTTGGGATGTACTTGTCTTGACCAGCTTTTTGTTTTTGCCGTGCAGGGGAGTCACTTACTCTGGGCTGGGCGGCCGAACACGCCCGGAGGCGAGCCCTCCGCGATGCTAAAGTCTCGCAAGGGAAGATCCCGAAGGAGCCTTTCTGGTCGTTTACGGAGGACATGAATTTGTACTCCGGAGACTTCCAGCAAATGGCCAAAGAGATCTTGAAGGGCATGCTTACTGAGGCGCCCTTTAGGGCCATTGCGGAAGCTCTCCGGGCGATGACTCCCTCGCCGCGAAGGTTTCCGAGCACGCTGCCCAGGTATGCTTCACGCCTATCTTTTTCCCTTCAACTTTTTCTAAGTGTTTGGCTTTCTTTTTGGCTTACTGAGCTCGCCTTTATCCCTTTGCAGCTGCTAAGGTACGCCGGCTACCTCATAGTTTGGGTAGCTAGGCAGATGGCATTCTGAGCCTCGGCCTTAGAGGTTATTGAAAAAACTAAGGCCATGTGCTCGGAATTGGCCACCAAGAACCTGCAGCTGGCTGATGTTGCAGAGAGGAGGTTGCTGCCCTTCGAGGGGAGTTCCAGAAGGAAAACGAAGAACTTTTGAAGGACTCCTCCCAGAAGATTTCTGACCTCGGCTCCCAGGTGGCGGAGCTGATTTCGGCAAACGAGGCATACCTAAAGGAGAAGTCAAAATTTGAGGCTTTCTTGGCGAAGGCGCTTGTTGAGAAGGCCGAGCTCCAAGCCGAGGTCGATTCTTTGAAGAAGGAGCCGAGGAAGAAGAAGATGAAGGCACTGAAGAAGGAGGTCGTGGATCTGGAGAACGATCTTGAGGAACTTGAGGTCGAGAAGGGCCAGTCTGACCAGATGGCCAAGGTCGCTTTCCAGGACGGGTTTTGCCTTGTTCGGCACCAAGTTCTTCAGAGGTTCCCAGATCTGGACCTCTCTTTCTTGGAGGCTCTAAACATTCCCGAGGTGCCTCGGTGGTCCTGGTCCAAGATTGAGCACCTGAACTTGCCTTCTTCTATTCCGGCGCCAAAGGTGGTGGACAAGGACGTATGGGCTGGTGGCTCTCGGGACGCCGAGATTCCTTAGTTTGTCCTAGGACTCCTCGCCTTTTTCTTCTTCTTTTTGTACTTCTTCTTCTCTGTAAGCTGACTCACTTTAATGAAGATTTTTTGGCTAAGTCTTTTTGCGAGATGTTTCGTTTTCCTCTTTGTCCCAAACATGATCTCTCAAGGGACTTCGGAAAGTCATATCTGCGCTTAATTCGGCGAGCACCTGCGCGAGATTTTTCGTTTCCCATTTTTCCCAAACGTGATCACTCAAGGGACTTCAGGAAATCGTATCTGCACTTATTACGGCAAACACCTTCGCGGAATTCTGGCTTGTACACTTTTTATACTTGAGAATTTTTCTAAGAAACTTCTGTGCTTAGCATATTTTCCAAATTTGTACAACACAATTCTTTCGCGAAACCTTAAGCATAGAATTTTTTCAAGGCATCGGAATGCCAGGTATTTTTTAATTCTACGCCTTCGGCATCACCGAGTCTGTAGACGCCTTTTTGTACTTCGGCAAGAACCAGATAAGGTCCTTCCCAATTTACGCGAAGTACTCCGTGGGAGGGCCTTCGGGGTGTAAAGTCAGCCTTTCGGAGAACGAGGTCTCCTTTCTTGATTTCCTTTGGCCTAGCTCGCAAGTTTATAGCCGCGGCCACTCTTTGCTGAAAAGATTTTCTTCTCAGCTATGCTATTTCTCTGTGTTCGCTGACGAGGTCAAGCTTGGTTCTTAAGCCGAGGTCATTTCCACTTTCATCGAATACTTGTACCTGTACCGACGGTCGCACGGCTTCGATTGGGATGATGGCCTCTGTACCGAAGATGAGTGAAAAGGGGGTCTCCCCTGTAGCTCTTCGGGGTGTCGTTCGGTAACTCCATAACACGCTTTGGAGCTCCCCCGTCCATTTCCCTTTTGCTTCCCCTAGTCTCTTTTTCAGACCATCTTTTATGGTCCTATTAGATACTTCTACCTGCCCATTGCTTTGGGGGTGAGCTACTGAGGCGGAGTGCATTTTTGTCCCGAGGTCACTGATGAATTCCTGGAATCCTTTATCTGTGAACTGGGACCCATTATCAGCTACAAGTAGCCCTGGTATGCCGAATCTGCATACAATGTTTTTCCATACGAACTTCTGCACTTCTTTTGCCGAGATAGTCACCAGGGCTTCTGCCTTGACCCATTTTGAGAAATAGTCTATTGCAGAATTTTACGCCTCCGGGGGCTGTTGGGAGTGGCCCAATGAGGTCTATGCCCCAGACTGCGAAAGGCCAAGGATAATCAGCCGAAGTCACCAATTCCGAGGGTGTCCTCTAGATATTTGCATGTCTTTGGCAATTACTGCATTTCCGGATGAACTGCCTAGCATCCTTCCTCAGGGTAGGCCAAAAGTATCCTTGGTGAAGTATTACTGCTCCAATGGTGTCGGCTCCGATGTGCGAACCACAAGCACCTTCGTGTACTTCTTCGAGGATCATTTCAGTATCCTCTTCGCCAACACACCTCTGCAGTGGGTTTGCATATCCCTGCCGATATAATTCTTCGCCAATTAGGAAGAATCGGCCGGAGCATCTTCGGATTTTGGCAGCTTCACTGGGGTCTGCGGGGAGCGTAGTGTTGGCGAGATATCTTTTTATCGGGTCTTTCCAGCCTTTTCCCGAAGTTGATATGCCTAGCACTGTGATGCTCTGGTGGCTTAGCACCTCGGTGCATGCTTTTGATTTTGCCAAGCAATCTGCCTCGGCATTATCTCGCCGAGGCACATTTTCGATTCGTACAGTGTCGAACTCCCGGATGAGTTTTGCCACCAATTCATGGTATTTTGCCAAGGTTGGGTCCTTAGCCCCGTAGTCTCCTGCCGTTTGTCGTACTACCAGCTGAGAATCGCTGTTGGCTTTCAGGTTTCTTATGCCGATTTTTCTGGCCAGGTGCAATCCTGCTATGAGGGCTTCATACTCTGCCATATTGTTGGTGACGTCAAAGCCGAACTTGATAGCCTTTATCACTTCCAGGCCTTCGGGACCCCTAATGATCACGCTAGCTCCCTGGTGTTCGGACCCCGAGGCTCCGTCGACATGCAAAGTCCATTCGGGATTGCCTTCGCTAGGATCCGGATGGCTGTCTTCGGTGGTGGGTACTTCGGCGATGAAGTCTACCAGTGCTTGAGCTTTTATGGCTTTTCGAGGTTCATAAGCGATGTCGTGTTCACCAAGCTCTATACACCACTTGGACAGCCTTCCAGAATGATCAACCTTCCTCATGACATCTCGAAGTGGTAGACTACTCCGGAGGATGATAGGGTGAGCCTGAAAGTATGGTCGTAGCCTTCTCCCTGCCAGCACCAAGGCATATATAGCTTTTTGCAACAAAGGATACCTGACTTCGGTGCCATGTAGGGATTTGCTTACATAATAGACTGGCCATTACTTCGTCCCCTCTTCTTTCACAAGGACTGAGCTCACAGCCTTTTCTGTGACGGCGAGGTATAGCATAAGGGGCTCTCACACGCGAGGTTGTCGCAGAGTGGGTAGGCTGACTATTCCCATAAAAGGCGCCAAATGATGCCAGTCGGCATCTTCGTGGAGTGACACTGAGACTTGTAAAGGGACTTCTTGAGAGGGAGACCGCCTGGAGTCTCGAACTGCCCAGGGGAGTGTGCCTGAAAAGCTCAGAAGAGGGGGTCAGAAGGTCCCCGGGGTGTGTTTCCGGGGAGAAGCCTCCGACGCCCAAGTCAGTGTCCTGAAAGAAAATAAGGGAGGAGCACTGAAAAGTAGAAAGGCCTTGCCTGTTTGTGTTTTCTGAAGGAGAGGAGTCTGCTCAAGGATCCATCCCCTGCCCAGGTTTATTTCCTGGTATTTATAGGAGTATCCAGCCCGTTCAGATCATGACACATGTTTGGTCAGATCTTTCCTGGATTTCTGGGCGTAGGGGACAAGTAGCCGATGGCAGGTTTCTTGAACCTTGAACCTGGACAGGTCGTGACGGGACCTGGATGGCGTCTGTGTGTCAGACTGCCATTTGGGGCAACCTGTAATGTCTGTGGGCAACATGTCAAAGGCTCCTTAAATGCTCATGCCGTACTCCCGAAGTCCCTGGACGAGGTTATGCTCTGGCGCGGATGATGCCCCTTCAGGAAATATGCCAGTAGTTCAGGGAGTTCCCTGATTCAGGGTTCCGCCTTCGGGGAGATTCTCTTCGGCTGCAATAGCTGATTCTTCATCTCTGAAGGCGATCTGTTTAGTACCTCAGGGGCCTAATAGTATCCTCGAGTTTCCTGACGGTCTGAGTTCAGGTTAGATAGAGGCGATAGCCCTTCGGCTATCAGTATCAACTAGTTTGCAATGAAATGGAACATTTACAGCTTGTTTGGAATGAAATGGAAACATTTACAACTGGTTTAGAATGAAATGGAACATTCACAACTTGTTTGGAATGAAATGGAAACATTCACAACTACTTTAGAATGAAATGGAACATTCACAACTTTGTTTGGAATGAAATGGAAACATTCACAACTACAATGGGATGAAATGGAACATTCACAACTTCTTTGGAATGAAATGGAAACAAACACAACTTGTTTGGAATAAAATGGAAACATTCACAACTTGTTTGGAATGGATGGAAACATTCACAACTAGTTTGGAACAAAATGGAACATTCACAACTTGTTTGGAACAAAATGGAAACATTCACAACTGGTTTGGACCAAAATGGAGCATTCACTTCTTATTTGGAATGAAATGGAAACATTCACAACTTGTTTAGAATGAAATGGAAACATTCGCCACTCGTTTGGAACAAAATTGAGCTTTCACAACTTGTTTGGAACGAAATGGAAACATCCATGACTTGTTTAGAATGAAATGGAAACATTCACAACTAGTTTGGAATGAAATGCGACGTTCACAACTTGTTTGCTATGAATTGGAACATTCACAACTAGTTTGGAACGAAATAGAACATTCACAGCTCGCTTGGAATGAAATGGAAATAGTCACAACTTTTTTAGAATGAAATAGAAATGTTCACAACCTGTTTGGAATGAAATGGAAACATTTACAACTAGTTTGGAACGAAATGGAACATTCACAACTTGTTTGGAATGAAATAGAAACATTAACAACTTGTTTGGGATGAAATAGAAACATTCACAACTTGTTTGGAATGAAATGGAATCAATAACTACTGGTTTGAAATGAAACGGAACATTCACAACTTGTTTGAAATGAAATGGAAACATTCACAACTAGTTTGGAACAAAATGGAACACTCACAACTTATTTGGAATGAAATGGAAATAGTCATAACTTGTTTAGAATGAAATGAAAACATTAGCAACTAGATTGGAACGAAATCAAACATTCACAACTAGTTCTTATCTTTTGATTATTTCATTGTTATTGATTCAATTCCCTTTTCTAATGTAGGTTTTGATTCGAGGACAAATCCTTCTAAAGAGGGGGGAGCTGATACGATCAAAGAAGGCACAATCAAGGAAGGCAAGGACCCATTGAGGGTTTCTAGTGGACCAATGACAAGGAAGAAAGCTAAGGAGCTCTCAAGTGTACTACAAGCCTTTGTTTCAAGCTTCTTCATGGAGAATGGACATGGAATTTCGCAAGGAGCTGCTGGAACATGCAAGGAATCATATGCAGATGATGGCGAAGCTTGGATGTTGACAGATTCGTGATGTTCTGATAGAAAAATCATATCTTGAGCTAAATAGATTAGAATTGAGTGATTCTTGATTCATTGGAAAGCTAACTTCTGGAGTTACAAATCATACGAAGCCTGTGAAACCCATTTTGCACGTTAAGGGGGTCCAATTTAGCTTCAAAGTCGCGATTTATGAGTCATCGCTGGTTTGGAAGCAATTACAGTATTTTAGGCATATCTTTGGCTTTATATGTCCGTTTTGTGTGGTTTAGGTTTCATTTCAAATATAAGAAAAAGATCTACAAGTTTCATTCTTTTCATTTTGAGAAATCATGGCTGCATCAAGTTCGAATTTCAGCTTGAAGTTGAAGACACAAGCAGGAACCACCCGAGAAGACTATTTTGGGGTTTTTATGGCCAATCTTGTGTTGTAACGTATTTTATTTTATTTACTTTATTTAAGATGTTATTTAGGCCATGGAAGTGATTCAAGTCACTTAGGATAAATGGAATTCGCTGCACACCTTAAACATGTGTTAAAAGGGTGTAGGAATCCTAGTTTGACTAGGTTTTCTTGAGTCCTTTGTAACTAGGTTTCGTGACTTGGGCTGCGAATTTTGCTGAGTCTTTTACCCTAGTTTAGGCCTATAAATAGGCACATATTTTGGTGGTAAAACAACAGCCTTGACATGAAATAATATTGCTACTTTGGAGAGAATTTCTCTTTGGTTCTTTGTGGACTACCTTGGTGCACAAGTGTGCTTATGTTCTTGGTGTTCTTATACTTCTCGTTTCTAGTCACAGGTTGATTAGAGGTGGGGGTCTTCAAATCCAGTCTCTTTGATGTCTTGTAGAGCTTGAAAAATAACTTGGGTGCGTTTCATGGTCTTTATACGATCGGGGTTCGCATTAGTTGCTATCAGAGCCACAAGTTTCATTGAGGGACATATCTTGTGTTCTTGTTTATCTTAATTTTTCCTTCAATTTTTGTTCAGTAAATTCATGTTTTAATTCTCTATTTTGATCCCTTTTCTTCTTGTTTTAGGTCTGTGTTCTTTATTCCATCCCTGTTCAAGTCCAAAAATCACAAAAACAGCAAAAAGAAGTCAATCCACGTTGTCTAGTGTTCTCGGTTTCAATTTGTTTATTCTTGTTTGTTTCTTACCTTTCTGTTTTGTGTCCAGCCCTATTAATCTCTCTTGTTTTCATTGTTTCCAGCATCCTAGAGTCAAGAAAACACCAAAAAAAGAAGGATTCGAATTGAGGAAGTTTCGGTACAACAAAAGTTGTTTCAAATTGTGCAAATTTCAATAGTTTCTTGTTTTGGCCGAATAGAAAACTGACTTTTTTTCTTTGGCAGCAAGGAATTTCAAGGAGAACATTTGTTTAGCATCAAAATAGCAAGCAAAAAAAGAGGAAAAAAAAAGGAAAAAAAAAAGAGAAAAGAACAAAGAAAAGAAAAAGAAAGAACAAAGAAAAGAAAGAAAAGAGCTTGCAAAAGAAGTTACAAAGTGTGAAATTTCTGCGCCACAAAACCTATCCCATTGTTTTGAGCCAAAAAGCTTTTCTTGTGGTTCTTGTCATCATTAATTGCAAGAGCTTCCTAGAGTATTTTAAAGCTTGTTTAGCCCACCTCTTTTGGAGTCAAAATTGTTTTCAAGAATTCAAGTTTTCTTGTGTGCTTTGAGGACAGTTTTCTTAGAACTTTTGAGAACTCTTTGAATAACAATATCTCACTAATAAATTGAGTGTTTGAGTGTTCATCTTTTGTGTGAAACACGTGAGGTGAGCGTTTTTGAGGATCTTTGTTTTTAGGAGTATGGAGGGCCAGGAGGATAGGAGGATGGAAGTAAGACACAATGAGGAGCCAACCATGGGAGAGCTTCAAGAAACTTTCAATAGACTTGTGAGGAGGATTGAGGACATTGATTTGAGGTTACCAAGGAGACCAAATCCTATCTTGCAACCAAGGAGAGGTCCAAGAAGAGAAGAACTCAAGGAGGAGGAAGGGCATTGGCATGACCATGGGCTTCCAAGGAGGGGGGAGCCAAGAGAGGACAACAATCTAAGCTCCATTAAACTCACCATTCCACCTTTCCAAGGGAGGAATGATCCAGATGCATATTGGGAGTAGGGGCAAAAGATTGAGATTGTGTTTGAGTCCCATCACTATTCTGAGGAAAAGAAAGTTAAATTGGCTACCATAACATTCACTAATTATGTTGTTGTATGGTGGAATTAGGATGTTATTTCTAGGAGAAAGAATGAGGAAGAGCTCACACACACATGGAAAGCCCTTAAAGCATTAATGAGGAAGAGATTTGTGCCTAGCTACTACACTATAGATCAACGCCTTAAGGTTCAAAGGCTAGTGAGGAGTGTGGAGGACTACCATAAAGACTTGGAGATGACCTTGACCCAAGCCAAAATCATAGAGGATGAGGAAACCACCATTGCTAGATTCATTAATGGCTCAATCCTGAGATTGCCAACAGAGTGGAAATGGTGCATTATTTCAATATGGAGGACTTGCTTCACCATGCCACCGAGGCTAAGAGCATCATCAAGAGAGCAAAGGCATCCAAGATGTCTCAAGGAGGAATTTCCACATGGAGAGGAGCATGGAGCAAGGATGTGAGAGTAGCATCCAAGCAAAAAGTGGAGGCCACAATAGGAGTCTTGTCTCAGCCTCAACAAGAAAAGTCAATCACACTTGTTCCACTATCACCACAATTAGTCTTGGAAGATCAAAGAAAACTTCAAAGTGAGGTTGAGGTAAAAGAAAAAGAGGGGAAAGTTAAGGGCAAGAGTGATGAGGGGAAAGCCGAGAGAACAACCGAGAGATTAAGTGAGAAGAGTGAACATGAGTGGAAGAAGAGTGGAGAGTTCCCAAGAGAATAAATTGAGTGCGAAGTTGAGAGAAGACAAGAGTGCAATGAACCCAAGCCGAGTGAAGAAAGAAAGACCTACAGAGAAGCCATACTTTCATCTAACATAATGGAGTCTTCTTCTAGTGTTGTGTTGTCTTCTTTTCAGGACTTAAGTGGATATGAACATCAAGAATCAAGTGAGTTGCTGCCCATCTAAGAAGTTGGTGTTCCCAGTATTCCAAGTTATGTCCCATGCATCAATCCAACAAAGGAGATTGAAAAGGAACAATTTGAGGTAAGTCCAAGTGATTTAATATGCAAAAGTTTGCCTAACATTGTTTAGAATGAAATGAAAACACTCACAAATAGTTTGGAATGAAATTGAACATTCACAACTTGTTTGGAATGAAATGGAAACATTCACAACCTGTTTGGAATGAAATGGAAACATTCACAACTAGTTTGGAACGAAATGGAGCATTCACAACTTGTTTGGAATGAAATGGAAACATTAACAACTTGTTTGGGATCACACAAAAACATTCACAACTTGTTTAGAATGAGATGGAAACAGTCACAAATAGTTTGGAACAAAATTGAACATTAACAACAAGTTCGAAATGAAATGGAAACTTTCACAACTTGTTTAGAATGAAATATAAACATTCACAACTTGTTTTGAATGAAATGGAAACATTGACAATTAGTTTGAAACAAAATGCAATATTCATAACTTCTTCGAAATAAAATGGAAACAATCACAACTTGTTTGGAATAGAATGTAAACATTCACAACTAGTTTGGAACGAAATGGAACATTCACAACTTGTTTAGAATGAAATGGAAACATTCATAACTTTGTTTTGTGTTGAGTCCTTTGTTTTGTGTCACATTTCATTCACAAATTTCATCCATTGTGGTGCATATACATGTAAAAATAAGTTTGCTACTGAATTTGTTTCACTTAATCCTATCTACTCCAATCTTGTTTCATTTAAAATGCTTAGGATTTTTGTGAAATTCATGCATGCTAGTTTTGTTATTAGTTTAGGCCACATTGTGTTCAATTCTTGTTTGGTTGAATGGCCTATGCAAACTATTGTCTTGACATGCAAAACTTGTGTTTTTCATGACCTTGACACTTATGTGAGTTTAGGTCCATTTGTTTTGAGTGCATACATCATCCTTGAGGTAAATTCTTCCAACACTTTTTGTGAGAGTAATGTTTTTGAGATGGCAAAGGCAATGAAAGTGATCCCTAGAGTTAAGATGAAAATTATGCAAACTTTCATATTTTTTATGCTAATTAATTCTAACTTTGTTTTTGAACCTGGAGGTATCAAAATTATCATTGCATTTGGATATTGGTTCAGGTTTTTCACAAGATTAAAGCTCCATACACAAGCATTCCATGCTCTTAGTGCTTATCTGCAAGGTAAGTACTTAAGTATTGACTATTTCATCCTTATTGATTCAATTCCTTTTTCTAACGTGGGTTTTGATTTGAGGACGAATCCTTCTAAGGAGGGGGGAGCTGATACGATCAAAGAAGGCACAACCAAGGATGGCAAGGATCCATTGAAGATAATTCATGGACCATTGACAAGGAAGAAGGCTAAGGAGCTCACTAGTGCACTTCAAGCTTTTGTATTAAGCTTTTTCATGGTTAATGGTCTTGGAATTTTGCAAGGAGCTACTGGATTATGCAAGGACCCATATGAAGGTTTGGCTAGTTGGACCTTGACAAGGAAGAAAAATCTAAGGAGCTCTCAAGAGTGCACTACAAGGAAAGCTTTGTTTCAAGTTTCTTCATGGAGAATGGACATGAAACTTCACAAGGAGCTGCTGGAACTTTCAAGACACCATATGGAGATGATGGATATGCTTGGTACTCAGTTCTGGAGTGCTTAGACAAGTCACAAAATAAGGACACCAAGGACACCACTCAAAGTGCACCATTTGAGCCACCTTAAGTGTTCTTGATGCATTTTGTGCCCATAAGCTGGATTTTTGAGCTCTAACTTTCCAGACCTCTTTTTCCACATCTAAGAGGAAGATTCATGTCATTGGAACTCAAAGATTCAAGCTGGGAGCTGAAGATACAAGTGAAAGCCCTAAAGTGCCCAAAAATGCACCCGAAAAGGCTATTTGGGGGTTTTCGGGTTTAATCTTGTATTTGCATTTTATTTTCGTTCAATTCCTGTTTAGATACATTATTTAGGATGTTATTTAGGCTATGGAATTAATTCAGGTCGCTTAGGACAAGTGGCATACGCTGCATACACTAAACAAAGTTAGAAAGGTTTAGGAGTCCTAGTTTGACTAGGTTTTCTTGAGTCCTTTGTAACTAGGTTTCCTAGGTGACTTGGGCTGCGAATTTTGCCCAGATTTTTACCCTAGTTTAGGCCTATATAAAGGCACATATTCTGGATGTAAACACACAGATTATTGCCGAAATAATATTGCTCTTTGGAGAGGTTTTCTCTTTGGTTCTTTGTGGACTGCCTTGGTGCACAAGTGTGCTTGTGTTCTTGGAGTTCTATACTTCTTGTTTCTAATCACAGGTTGATTAGGGGTGGGGGTTTCAAACCTAGTCTTTTTGATGTCTTGTGGAGCTTGAATCACATCTTGGGCGCGTTTCATGGTCATTATACCATAGGGGTTCGCATCAGTTGGTATCAGAGCCACAAGTTCCATTGAAGGACATATCTTTGTGTTCTTGTTTATCTTCAGTTTTCTTTCAATTTTTTTCCAGTAATTTCGTGTCTTAATTCTCTGTTTTAATCCTTTTTCTTCTTGTTTCAGGTTTGTCCTTTTTATTCCATCCTTGTTCAAGTCCGAAAATCACAAAAACAACAAAAAGAAGTCAATCCGTGTTGTCTTGTTTTCTCGGTTTCAAATTGTTTGTTCCTGATTATTTCTTATCTTTCTGTTTCGTGTCCAGCCCTATTAATCTTTCTTGTTTTCATTGTTTCCAGCATCCTAGAGTCAAGAAAACACCAAAAAAAAAAAGGACCCAAGTTGAGGAAGTTTCGGTACAACAAAAGTTGTTTCAAATTGTGCAAATTTTCATAGTTTCTTGTTTTGGCCAAATTGAAAACTGAACAACTTTTTGTCTTTGGCAGCAAGGAACCTCAAGGAGAACTTGTTTTTTAGCATCAAAACAGCAAGCAAAAAATGGAAAAAAAAAAAAAAAAAAAAAAGAAAAGAAAAGAACAAAGAAAAATGAAATGCTTGCAAAAAGAGAAGTTTTTACAAAGTGTTGGAAGTTTTGTGCCCCAAAACCTATCCCATTTTTTTTAAGCCAAAAAGCTTTCTTTGTGGTTCTTGTGATCATCAATTGCAAGGGCTTCCTAGAGTCTTTTAAATGCTTGTTTAGCCCACCTCTTTTGGAGTCAAAATAGTTCTTCAAAAATTCAAGTTTTCTTGTGTGCTTTGAGAATAGTTTTCTTAGAACTTTTGAGAACTCTTTGAATAGCAATATCTCACTAACAAATTGAGTGAATGAGTGTTCATCTTTTGAGTGAAACACGTGAGGTGAGTGTTTGTGAGGATCTTTGTTATTTTCAGGAGTATGGAGGGCCAGGAGGATAGGAGGATGGAAGTGAATGAAACAATGATGAGCCAACCATGAGAGAGCTTCAAGAAACATCTCAATAGACTTGTGGGGAGGATTGAGGACATTGACTTGAGGTTGCCAAGGAGAATGGAAATCCCATCTTGCAACCAAGGAGAGGTCCAAGGAGAGAAGAACCCGAGGAGGAAGAAGGGCATTGGCATGACCATGGGCTTCCAAGGAGGGGGGAGCCAAGGGAGGACAACAATCTAAGCTCCATCAAACTTACCATTCCACCTTTCCAAGGGAAATGTGATCCAGATGCATATTGGGAGTGGGAGCAAAAGATTGAGATGGTGTTTGGAATGCCATCACTATTCTGAGGAAAAGAAAGTTAAATTGGCTACTATTGAATTCAAATGGAATTTGCTCTTGTATGGTGGAACCAGGTTGTCACTTCTAGGAGAAGGAATGAAAGGAACCCATCAATACATGGAGAGCTCTTAAAGCCATGATGAGAAGGAGATTTGTTCCAAGTTACTACTATAGAGAATGACACCTCAAACTTCAAAGGCTTGTGCAAGGCCAAAGGAAATGGAGGACTACCACAAGGACTTGGAGATGACATTGAAACATTCACAATATCATTGAGGATGAGGAGGCTACCATTGCTAGATTCATCAATGGCCTTAACCATGAGATTGCCAATAAAGTGGAGATGGTGCCTTATGTTAACATGGAGGATCTACTTCACCATGCTACCAAGGCTGAGAGGATCATCAAAAGGTCCAAGGCATCTAAGATGGTCCAAGGGGGAAGTTCCACATGGAAGGGAGCATGGAGCAAGGAGGCACCAAAGCCAAGAATGGAGGCTACCAAGGGAGGCATGTCTCGGCCTCAACAAGACAAACCCAAGGTGCCACCCAAAGATGTGCCCAAGTCAAGGGAGATTGAATGCTTCAAGTGTAGAGGCAAGGGGCACTACATGAGAGATTGTCCTAACAAAAAAATGTGATGATTCTCAACTAGATGATGGAATGAGATCACATCCGAGGAACTAGATGCCATGGAGGAGACACCACCTTTGGAGGATGATTGGCAAAACACACTTGAGCCATTCACAACTGACTTTGCTTTTGTTGAAAGGAAACATTCACAAGTGTGTTTGCTAAGGAAACATTCCAACTAGTTTGGAATGGAGTGAATATTCACAACTAGTTTGCCGAATGAAATGGAAACATTCACAACTCATTTTGATGGAATGGAAGTTGCACCAATGTAGCAAACATTCAAACTAGTTTGGTGGAATGGAAATTGAAGCTTCCAATGAAAAAACACCCACAACCATATAGGCTTCAAATGTTGAATGATTCACAACTAAAGGTTGTAAAGCAAGTTTTGGTTAAATTCAAAACTTGGTTGGAACCAAATGGAAATTCTTTGTGATGTTGTTCCTATGCATGCTTGCCACAACTTGGAAGTTTGGAATGAAATGGAAACATTCACAACTTGTTTGGAATGAAATGGAAACATTCACAACTTGTTTGGAATGAAATGGAAACATTCACAACTAGTTTGGAATGAAATGGAAACATTCACAACTAGTTTGGAATGAAATGGAAACATTCACAACTAGTTTGGAGAATGAAATGGAAACATTCACAACTTGTTTGGAAAGAAATGGAAACATTCACAACTTGTTTGGAATGAAATGGAAACATTCACAACTTGTTTGGAATGAAATGGAAACATTCACAACTTGTTTGGAATGAAATGGAAACATTCACAACTAGTTTGGAATGAAATGGAAACATTCACAACTAGTTTGCAGAAGAAATGGAAACATTCACAACTAGTTTGGAATGAAATGGAAACATTCACAACTTGTTTGGAATGAAATGGAAACATTCACAACTAGTTTGGAATGAAATGGAAACATTCACAACTAGTTTGGAATGAAATGGAAACATTCACAACTAGTTTGGAATGAAATGGAAACATTCACAACTTGTTTGGAACGAAATGGAAACATTCACAACTTGTTTGGAATGAAATGGAAACATTCACAACTTGTTTGGACTGAAATGGAAACATTCACAACTAGTTTGGAATGAAATGGAAACATTCACAACTTGTTTGGAATGAAATGGAAACATTCACAACTTGTTTGGAATGAAATGGAAACAACAAGATCACTTGGAAAAGTAAACATTCACAACTAGTTTGGAATGAAATGGAAACATTCACAACTTGTTTGGAATGAAATGGAAACATTCACAACTTGTTTGGAATGAAATGGAAACATTCACAAATTCTTTGGAATGAAATGGAAACATTCACAACTTGTTTGGAATGAAATGGAAACATTCACAACTTGTTTGGAATGAAATGGAAACATTCACAACTTGTTTGGAATGAAATGGAAACATTCACAACTTGTTTGGAATGAAATGGAAACATTCACAACTAAGTTTGGAATGAAATGGAAACATTCACAACTAGTTTGGAATGAAATGGAAACATTCACAACTAGTTTGGAATGAAATGGAAACATTCACAACTTGTTTGGAATGAAATGGAAACATTCACAACTAGTTTGGAATGAAATGGAAACATTCACAACTAGTTTGGAATGAAATGGAAACATTCACAACTAGTTTGGAATGAAATGGAAACATTCACAACTTGTTTGGAATGAAATGGAAACATTCAAAACTTTTTTGGAATGAAATGGAAACATTCACAACTTGTTTGGAATGAAATGGAAACATTCACAACTTGTTTGGAATGAAATGGAAACATTCACAACTAGTTTGGAATGAAATGGAAACATTCACAACTTGTTTGGAATGAAATGGAAACATTCACAACTTGTTTGGAATGAAATGGAAACATTCACAACTAGTTTTGGAATGAAATGGAAACATTCACAACTTGTTTGGAATGAAATGGAAACATTCACAACTTGTTTTGGAATGAAATGGAAACATTCACAACTTCTTTGGAATGAAATGGAAACATTCACAACTTGTTTGGAATGAAATGGAAAATATTCACAACTTGTTTGGAATGAAATGGAAACATTCACAACTTGTTTGGAATGAAATGGAAACATTCACAACTTGTTTGGAATGAAATGGAAACATTCACAACTTGTTTGGAATGAAAATTGGAAACATTCACAACTTGTTTGGAATGAAATGGAAACATTCACAACTTGTTTGGAATGAAATGGAAACATTCACAACTTGTTTGGAATGAAATGGAAACATTCACAACTTGTTTGGAATGAAATGGAAACATTCACAACTTTTTTGGAATGAAATGGAAACATTCACAACTTGTTTGGAATGAAATGGAAACATTCACAACTTGTTTGGAATGAAATGGAAACATTCACAACTTGTTTGGAATGAAATGGAAACATTCACAACTTGTTTGGAATGAAATGGAAACATTCACAACTTGTTTGGAATGAAATGGAAACATTCACAACTTGTTTGGAATGAAATGGAAACATTCACAACTTGTTTGGAATGAAATGGAAACATTCACAACTAGTTTTGAATGAAATGGAAACATTCACAACTTTTTTGGAATGAAATGGAAACATTCACAACTTGTTTGGAATGAAATGGAAACATTCACAACTAGTTTGGAATGAAATGGAAACATTCACAACTTGTTTGGAATGAAATGGAAACATTCACAACTAGTTTGGAATGAAATGGAAACATTCACAACTTGTTTGGAATGAAATGGAAACATTCACAACTTGTTTGGAATGAAATGGAAACATTCACAACTAGTTTGGAATGAAATGGAAACATTCACAACTTGTTTGGAATGAAATGGAAACATTCACAACTTGTTTGGAATGAAATGGAAACATTCACAACTTGTTTGGAATGAAATGGAAACATTCACAACTAGTTTGGAATGAAATGGAAACATTCACAACTAGTTTGGAATGAAATGGAAACATTCACAACTTAGTTTGGAATGAAATGGAAACATTCACAACTTGTTTGGAATGAAATGGAAACATTCACAACTTGTTTGGAATGAAATGGAAACATTCAAAACTAGTTTGGAATGAAATGGAAACATTCACAACTAGTTTGGAATGAAATGGAAACATTCACAACTAGTTTGGAATGAAATGGAAACATTCACAACTTGTTTGGAATGAAATGGAAACATTCACAACTTGTTTGGAATGAAATGGAAACATTCACAACTAGTTTGGAATGAAATGGAAACATTCACAACTTGTTTGGAATGAAATGGAAACATTCACAACTTGTTTGGAATGAAATGGAAACATTCACAACTTGTTTGGAATGAAATGGAAACATTCACAACTTGTTTGGAATGAAATGGAAACATTCACAACTTGTTTGGAAATGAAATGGAAACATTCACAACTTGTTTGGAAATGAAATGGAAACATTCACAACTTGTTTGGAATGAAATGGAAACATTCACAACTTGTTTGGAATGAAATGGAAACATTCACAACTTGTTTGGAATGAAATGGAAACATTCACAACTATTTTGGAATGAAATGGAAACATTCACAACTTGTTTGGAATGAAATGGAAACATTCACAACTTGTTTGGAATGAAATGGAAACATTCACAACTTGTTTGGAATGAAATGGAAACATTCACAACTAGTTTGGAATGAAATGGAAACATTCACAACGTGTTTGGAATGAAATGGAAACATTCACAACTTGTTTGGAATGAAATGGAAACATTCACAACATGTTTGGAATGAAATGGAAACATTTTGGAACTTGTTCAGAACTTGTTTGGATGGAAAACATTCACAACTTGTTTGGAATGAAATGGAAACATTCACAACTTGTTTGGAATGAAATGGAAACATTCACAACTAGTTTTGAATGAAATGGAAACATTCACAACTAGTTTGGAATGAAATGGAAACATTCACAACTTGTTTGGAATGAAATGGAAACATTCACAACTAGTTTGGAATGAAATGGAAACATTCACAACTTGTTTAGGAATGAAATGGAAACATTCACAACTTGTTTAGGAATGAAATGGAAACATTCACAACTTGTTTGGAATGAAATGGAAACATTCACAACTTGTTTGGAATGAAATGGAAACATTCACAACTTGTTTGGAATGAAATGGAAACATTCACAACTTGTTTGGAATGAAATGGAAACATTCACAACTTGTTTGGAATGAAATGGAAAACATTCACAACTTGTTTGGAATGAAATGGAAACATTCACAACTTGTTTGGAATGAAATGGAAACATTCACAACTTGTTTGGAATGAAATGGAAACATTCACAACTTGTTTGGAATGAAATGGAAACATTCACAACTAGTTTGGAATGAAATGGAAACATTCACAACTTGTTGGGAAAGAAATGGAAACATTAACAACTTGTTTGGAATGAAATGGAAACATTCACAACTTGTTTGGAATGAAATGGAAACATTCACAACTTGTTTGGATTGAAATGGTGTTGGAATTCTTGGCGCACCAATATCCTTTTAAGATAGGATTTGAGCTCATTGAGCTAACTCTAGCTTGAACAGCTATCTAAGGCAACTAGAAGTAGCTCCCTTTAGCTCAAGATAGCTCAAGTCAGCTCAAGTCAGCCCACTTCATCTTCTAGTAGCTGAATGTAGCTGGACTTCAGCTCAAGTTAGCTTACTTCAGCTATAAGTAGCTCAAAGTAGTAGGACTTCAGCTCAAGTTAGCTCAAGTCAGCTCAAGTCAGCACAAATCAGCTCACTTTTCGGCTTTTGGTAGCTCAATTTAGCTGGACTTCAGTTCACTTCAGCTGAGAGCAGCTAACTCTAGCTCAAGGTCAGCTCTCGGAGCTGGACCTCAGTTCATGGTGCTTGGTTGGAGCTCAATGGTGCACAAGTAGCATAGTGAGCTAGCTTTGTGCCAGTTCACCTTGCTTTTAGCTCAAAACCACCAAGAGATACATCTTTGTGTAAAGGTATGTCTCTTCATCAAAAGAAATAACTCTTGGCTAAAAGAACATGTCCTTTCATCCAAAGGAAGTGTTCCTTGAGTGAATAGACATGTATATTCAGCCATCGGGTGGTTATAGCACCAAGAGTGATGTCTTTTGACCTTAAGAGACATGCATATTTGGCCATGGGGTGGTTGAGGTGGTTATAGCACCAAGAGTGATGTCCTTTGGCCTTAAGGGACATGTATTTTCGGCATTGGCTAGAAAAGACATGTTCCTTGGCCAAGGAGACACATCATTTCGGCCAAGACATGTCTCTTGGCCAAAGGGACATGCCTCTTAGGCCAAAGGAAGTGTTCCTTGGCCAAAGAGACATGTATTTTCGCCAATATAGATGACCCTTGGCCAAAGGAAGTGTTCTTTGGCTTAAAGGACACCTTGCTTGGTGTAAA
>SMDT01002556.1:0-17500 GCA_005392925.1 Aquilaria sinensis | reverse complement strand
CGGATCCAAAGTTAGCAATTTGGATATCACTATTATCCCATTGCGCCTTACCAAGATGAATATAGGTGCTTTGCTTTGGCAAAACCCACCTAATGTTAATCAAAGTCTTGACAAGTGCCAACATTTGGAAGACATCACATTTAATAACTTAACATTTGTTTGATGGATTTTTCCTTTTGATCTTACTAATTTGTTACCTCACATGCATCACATACAAATATAAAACATACATCTCATGCTAACAAGAAAGTAAACATGACATGGTTATAGCCCAAACTATGTGATATTCTTAAGCAAATGAGAATATCATAAAAGCCTAAGAAAAGAAAAGGGTCTTCACAAACTCCTTCTCCTCATTTCTTGGTTGCCATTTTGCTGTCACCTCCTTGTACATACCACCTTGGACGATCCCATAATGTTCCATTATATCAATAATTGAAACCTCGAGTTACATTCGAAGGGAGTAAGGTGACAAGAGAATGTACAATGAGAGTAACAAGAAAGGGCACGACTCGCAGGCCATATTTATAAGTACAACGAATCAAGAGCTATAACCACGCACTCTACTTTGATCAAGAATGACTAAGTTACAAAGATGAGGGTTTATTTGTAACAAGCTTAATACTTTGATGGCTTTGGGGATAAGTGAGAGTTTAAGAAAGAAAAGTGAGGCTATGGCTGCCATAATCTCGTTTCCAGCCTTCTCACCCTCATTTTGCTCTCAAATTAAGCTTTGAATCAGGTGTTCTTGGTGTCAATAGGTGCAATTCAAAGTATATAAGCTAGGAGGAGTGCATTTCATGCTTTAAACCATGATTTTGAAGCTTGGAAGGGCATTTTTCCATATCCCCTGTTTTTGAGCGAGGAAAGTAATGTGTTCTTGATTAAATTCATGTTATTTACTTGGTTTGGAGCTTGGGTTTTGGTTAGAAAGTGAAGTTTTGGTGATTAGTGCTTTGTTTTTGGATTGGAACTTGTGTAGAACTTTGGTGAGCTTGGTTGATTGAAAAGGAGATTGATTCTTTCTTGTTACTTGGAGTTGAGGTAAGGGAGTTATGTTTTCAAATTCAATTAATGCTATTGGCTTGAGTTTGCTTGAAAAATTCGAGTGGTACTAGCTATAGCATTGATTAAAGGTTTTGGTTGAATTGTGGTGGACTATAAAGTTGGGAGGATTGGATTGATGTTATGAGGCATCATAGATTGGCTTGTGATAGTTGGTTATGTTCTATGCAACATGTTCTATGAGTATATGAAATTTGGAGACTTTCCAAGCATGTTTGATATGTGTAGGAAGTGCCCAAAGTTCGTAACAGCAAAATGCGCCAAATTCTGCAGAAATCCAGATTGGCGACGCGTCGCCAATTGCAGGTTGAGGCTCACAATAAGTCGCCAATCCAAGGGAAAAATTGGCAGAGCGTTACCAACTGTGGCGACGTGTCGCCAATTCAGGAAAAATGTGGCAGAACGTTACCAACTGTGGCGATGCGTCACCACAAACAAATTAGGTGAATTTTCCACATTTTGCTAGGATGATCCAAGTGAGACCTAAGGGGGTTCTTAGAGTACCTTGGGGTCCAGAGATTCCGGGGGTACTCCGAGACTTCCAGAAATCCCACAAGAGGTAAGAGTTTCCTTGAGTTTTGTAAGGTTTCAAGGTTGCTTGTGCAACAAGCAAGGAAACTAGGTTGCAAATGAACATAACTAAGTACCACTAGCTCAGGTGAAAGATTTAGAACCCTTGGTGACCTAGCTGTGCCGTGGCCACGAGGTTGCAAGGTGAAACCTTGTTCATCTAGTCTACAAGGAGGTCTTATGGCCTAGTCTAAAAAGTTCCACCACAATTCCCCTGCACAACAACTAAGGGAAGGCTACATGATTACATCAGTAAGCTACGTCTTACTAGGAGCAAGTTAGTGGCCAGAACTCGCTAGGCATGGAGTGATGCCCCGTGAGGAGGACTAGTTTGAGGAGAGGTCTCAAAGGCCTAGTTATATTTGCATATATCAGACCCTTATGCTGTGTGAGCTCGCAGCAAGTTTACATATGTTTATCATATGTCCAGTCCTAGTAATTTTCTTGTAGGTACACAGAAGACCCTTTACTGGGAATGTTGAATTCTTACTCCCTAGTTATGTTGTGCAGAGACTGAAGTTGTTGGGCCGGGTAATCGTTGAGGATTATCGCGGTATTGCTCTTTTGTGTGTACAGGTACGGCACTTGAGAATCTCTATGATTCTAGTCTACATGGGTACTTGTTGGTTAAGTAACAGTACTAACTTAAGTCTTCCTTTAGCTGTAGAGCCTAGTAGCACTTGGACAAAGCTTTTGAGACTCGCCACTGGGACGTGTATCCAAGGTGGGAGTTAAGTTAAGAAGATCTCAGTAGAGGCTTGTATTTATACAATACACTTAGTTGCCTCCATAAACTATGTTTTGAGGAGTCCTAGACTCTAGGATTGCTCTTGGGTGAGGGCATTGGCCTACTTTATGTATGAATGTTCTCACGAGTTGTTATGTGTAGTAAACTCACACAAATATTGATTTTGTATGCTTTGGCTATTTTTACTTAGTTTTTTGAAATTACTTGGCCAAGTTAATGTTTTATGGCTTTAATAAACCAAGTCAAAGCATAAGAGCATGCATCTTGTATATTCTAGGTTAATCAACTAGTATCATGGGATTTTAATCCGTGCACATATACAGCTACCCAATTGCAATCCACCGTGAGACCAGCTCTCACAGGCTTCCTGGGCAGGGGCCAAGGATGGCTGTGCCACAAGCTCTACATCCTCTGTTTCTATTTTTTCAAAGTCACTTTTTTCTCCACCTATTATCTCTTTGCCGACCATGCTTCTTTCTCCTGAAGTCTATGCATGAACTTTCATTGGGCTCTGTTTTGCCTTCATGAAAACTTTCCTTACTTCGGCTTGATGAATGAAAATTTTCATGTCCCCTTCCTTTGTGCCGAAGGTGACCATTAGGTACTTCATATCTGGGCGAATGTGAAGATTTCCTTGTGTCTGCCTTCCGAGGATGGCATTGTATGAAGGAGGGACATATATGACAATGAACCTCATCATTGTGTAGCCAAATAGCTTTTTCTTGTTCTGAACTGAAGTTCCCCTTACCATTAAAGGCAAATCGATCCACCCGAGTACAGGGAGTTCAGAGGGATCTATGCCGAAGGTAAGGGAGGTAACGGGTTTAAGATCAATCTTGGAGATGCCCAAGTTTGGCAACAAGTAGGAGAACAGAACACCGACATTGGAGCCATCATCGATGAGCACTCTTTTGACATCCCAGCTCCCTATCCTCGCCATGATTAGGAGGGGTCATCATGAGGGAACTTCATGGTAGACACATCTTTCTAAACAAGCTTGTTCGATGGGTTTCTGAACTCCATCATCAAGATTTCTTGGACTTTCCTTTTCCTCTTGGCGGAGGGTATCCCAGTGGTGATTGTTTGGATCACTCCGGCCGAAGGTGGTGGATGCTTTCTGAGACTTTGATTCCAACATCGGTCGAAATCGTAGTTCTCATCTTCTCCTTTCCTCTCTTCTTCCCTTCTTCTTTTGGGGGACGGCATCCGCAAGTAGCGCTGAAGTTGCCCTTGCTTGATTAAAGATTCAATGTACTTTCTCAGCTGGAAGCAGTCGTCGGTGTTGTGCCAATGGTCTCGGTGGAACTGGCATAACTTCTTCATGTTTTTTTTGTTGTCCGAGGTTATGGCGTTCGGACGTTGGATCGGGTTCCCTTGCCTTTCCATGGCCATTGGTATGTTCATTCTTGTGTTGTTCAAGGGGGTGAACGGCATCGATTTTTTCCCCTTTTGTTTTCAAGGTCTACCCCTACCCTCAGTTGGGTACCGAGGTTAGTAACTCTGACCCTCGGAGTGATTGTGATCAGACTTCGGCCCTTTCATCCTCAATTCTTCGGCCATCATGTGCTGTTCTACCCTTTCGGTAAAATTCTCCAAGGGTGTCAGGTGGATCTTTGGAGAACTCGTAGAAAAGTTATGAATCTGTCCTAAGTCGCCTGATCATGGCAAGGATGCAGATTATGGGGCGAAAGTCAGGCACACTCAGGGCTTCTCAATTGAACCTCTTGACATAGTCCCGAATGGTCTCCTCATTTTTCCGGGCTATGTCAAACATTTGGACGGTCATCTTCGCTGTCAGTTTACTTCGAATAAACTGTTGGGTGAATGCGATAGATAATTCCTGGAAGCCCATTATGGTTCTGGGAGCTAGGGAGTTATACCATGCAATTGCCTGCCCTAAAAGGGTGACTTCGAAGCACTTGTAGAAGGTGACATCATCAACATCGTTCAACACCATGCTGCGCCTATATTTCATCAGATGAGCTTAGGGTGGTTACGCCCATCATACGTTTCCAGGCGCGGCACTCAAAAGTCACTTGGCCTAGGTGCTTCTACTACTGCACGGATGAATGGCGACTCTTCTCCATTAAAGGTCTCCGACAACCTTGACCAGATAGGTTTTCAAGAAATTTGTTTTTCCACCTTGTCCAACCTTTCTAGGATCTTCTCCATGAGGGTGGTAGTACTATCTTCTCCCCGTTGCCTGGTAGTCACTGGCAACAAAGAGCAATGTCTTCTTTTTGGAGAGTAACTTCATCGGCGGGGGGATTGAGACTTCCTGTATGGGGATAGACTTCACTGGTGGGAAGTCCTGGGCTCCTTTGACACTATTTCTTCAGTGCAACATCCTCTGGAGGGTACGTTCTTTGTTAATGACTCATTGTGGGACCCGTTTCCGAAGCTCTAGCGAGGTAACCTTGGGCATCTCTCTTGCCGGGTGCTAGGAGAAAGTGCCCTTCCCCTAGGAGGTGGTTGTGACCACCTTTGGTTGAGCTATTAAGTCATTTCAGCCATAACAGAGCATTAAAAATCTCACATAAAGCTCATTGTGACCGTTAGAGGACGTTCGTCCTCAGGCAATGAAGTCTTAACTACAGGTTGTTCAGTCGGTGTTTGAGCAATCGGCATGGACTGGGACTTCGGAAGTCCCTTGTCCTTAGAACGTCAGCTCTCAACAACTGCGACCTGAGAATGAGTTCCTACAGATGGCGCCAAATGATGCCCGGCGGCATCCTCGTTGTATGAAATGCTAGCCTGAATGAGAGACTTCCGGTGTGAACATGTCTGAAACACTTAGAAGAACAAGGGTTAGGAGCTCCCTAGAGTGTGTTTTTGGGGGAGGAGCCTCCAACGCCCAAGTCAATATTTGTGTGAGTAGTAGCAAAGAGTAGAGAGCAGAGAATAAAGAAAGGTCTCTTGTTCTTACCAAGGTCCCTCCCAGATATTTATAGGAGGGTGGAGGGAGGAGGCTGTTTGATACAGCTCATTCAGATCATGACATGTGTTCGGTCAAATTTGATCTATACCTTCTGATAGCCAAACGCTATCGCCTCTATCTGGCCGAACTCCCTGCCACAAGAATGGCCAGAAGAGCTGGCACTACCCGAGAAAAGGTGTGATCATGCACCTCGGGAGATAGCCGAAGAGCTCCGAGCCCGGCACGCCAGGAAAACCCGAGGACACTACTCACCCCCCCAAGGTTGTGAACAGATCGCCTTCGGAAAAGCGGCACCAGACATAGCGAGCCGAACATGATATCCCCGAAGGCGGAACTCCCTGAAACTGGGAACCCCCGAACTGAGGGCTTGTTTCCCGAAGAGGCTCTGTCCGTACCAAAGGACGACCTCACCCAGGGACCTCGGGAGTACGGCAGGAGCATTTATGGAAGCATTTAAGGAAGCCTCTGACACATCCATTCACAGACGCCACAATCCGCCTCAAAAGGCGCTCTGCCACGCTGACGCCATCAGAATCACATCATGGCCCATCTCAGCACATGGCTCAAGGCAACCTGCTACCAGCTATCTGTCTCCTACGCCCAGAAATTCAGGAACATCCGACCGAACACGTGTCGCGATCTGAACGGGCTAGGCACTCCTATAAATACCAGGAATTAATACTTGGCAGGGGGCTGGTTGGCAAAAATACGGCTCCCACACTCTGAGAAAATTACCAGGCGAGACTCCTCAGCCCTTTGTGCTATTTTCTCTGCCTTTCTCTCAGCCACCACTGACTTGGGCGTCGGAGGCCCCCCCCCCCCCGGAAAAACACTCCGGGGGCCTCCTAACCCTTTGTTTCTGAGCTTTCAGGCACTCTCCTTTGGGCGATCCAATCCACCAGGCGTTCTTCCTCCCAGAAGTCTCTCCTCCAGTCATCATGACTCTGAACGATGAGGCCCCTGGCCATCATTTGGCGCCGTCTGTGGGAACCCGCTCTGAGATCGCCGTCGTTGAAACTCGGCGTTCTAAGGACAAGGGGCTCCCAAAGTCCCCGTCCGCGCCTGAGACACAACCGGCTGCTGAGCAAACACTCCCAGAGACTTCTGTGCCCGAGGAAGACCGCCCTCTAGTAATCACTATGAGCTTCCTGAAAGACTTTCAGCATTCGGTCGTGTCTGAAATGACACAGCAGATCGATCGAAGATGGCCACAACAAGCACGGGCCCAGAGACCCCCCTCACCGACATACCCTCGGGAGAGAAGCCCCAAGTCTACACATCGCAGTTCGGGGAGTGGAGACCCTTGCGAGGAATCATCCACAAAAGATATAGCCCTCGGGAAACGGCCTGTGGGACAAACCGGGTCCAAGCGACCGAGAGTCTCACAGAGAAGCAGTTCGTCGCCTGAGGCGAGGTCCTTATCCCCTCAGCGCCGAACTCGCCCCCCGAAGAGGCGCCGGCGATCTCCATTCCCTGAAGAAGGCCATAGCGCCACAGTGCTTATGGAGAGGATACTAGCACGACTGGATAGAGTGGAAAAGCAAATGGCCAGAAAACCTGTCTGGGCCAGACTCTCGGGGACCTTCTGCGAAGATGACTGATAGCCAAAGGCTATTGCCTCCTCGGTAGTAACTCCCTGCCATAATATTGGCCGAGGAGTCTGACGTCACCCAAGAGAGGATCTTTTCACTGACCTCGGAAGGTGCGAAGTCAAACACTATGAGCTCGAGACTTTGGTTAGCTCGTCAGGAATTCCGAGGACAACACCGTCTCCATCGAGGGGCCAAACTGACTGCCCCGAAGAGGATCTTCCCCGAACAAGAAGCACCTGAACAAGGGAATCCCCGAACTATGGGTGTGAGTCCCGAAGAAGGTGTCCATCAAGGGAACTCCCAGAACTATGGGATAGATCCCGAATGAGGTGCTCGCACCGAAGGACGGATAGAATCCGAAGAGGGTGCACGCACCGAAGGGCAACCTTGCCCAGGGGACCTCGGGAGTACGGTATGAGCATTTAAGGAGCCTCTGACATGTCACCCACAAGCCCTACACGTCACATCAGAACGGCGAACTGATGCGCCGCAGCCGCCCCAGTCCTGACACAACCTGTCCGAGTCCAGGGCTAAAAGAGGCTGCAAACGGCTGCCTGTCCCCTAGGTCCAAAAGCACAGATCAAATCCGACCGAACACGTGTCATGATCTGAACGGACCATCTACTCCTATAAATACTAGGAAAAGGGACTAGGCAAGGGATGGGGCATTTTCCTCCCTCTGAGAAAACACAAAACAGGCAAGACACTTGATCCCTTTGTGTTCTTCCTCCACCTTCACTCAGAAAACTGACTTGGGCGTCGGAGGGTCCTCCCCGGAAAAGCAAACCGGGGACCTCCTAACCTCTTCTTTGAGCTTTTCAGGCACACTCAGCTGGGAAACCAGAGCTCCAGGCGCTCGCCTCCTCAGGAAGTCTCTTCACCTGTCAACATGACAGCAAACGAAGATGCCTCGGGGCATCATTTGGCGCCGTCTGTGGGAAACCACTCCCAGGTAGCTGTTGTCGAAACTCAGCGTTCGAAGGACAAAGGACTCCCGAAGTCCCCGTCCGCGCCTGAGACCCAACCAGCTACCGAACAAAGTCCCCCAGAGACTTCCTTGCCTGAAGAGGAACGCCCTCTTGTCATCACCATGGGTTTTTTAAGAGACTTTCAGAGGTCTGTTGTGGCTGAAATGACACAACAAATAGACCGAAGATGGCCGCAACCGGCCCAGGCGCAAAAACCCACTTCGCCAGCACGACCTCGGGAGAAAAGCCCAAGGGCAACCCATCATAGCTCGGGAAGTGGGGAACCACGAGAAGAATCCTCGACAGATAACTTGCCCCTCGGAGCACGGCTGGCGGAAAGAGCGAGGTCTGAACGACCCGAAGTCCCGTCCAGAAGAAGTTTATCGCCAGAGGCAAGGTCCCCCTCACCTCGGTATCGAAGTCGCTCCCCGAAGAGACGGCAACAGTCCTTTTACCCAAGAACCTCCAAGCACCAGGAAGAGGAGCCCAGTGCTACGCTCCTCCTGGAGAAAGTCTTGGCAAGACTGGAGAGAGTGGAACAGCAGGTGGCACGCAAGCCTGTTTGGGCCAGGCTAACTGAAACCGTCTCTGGAGATGAAACTCCCTTCGCCCGAACAGTGGTCGAGGCGGCCATGCCAAGTGACTTCAGGCTACCTCGGCTAGAGACCTATGAGGGTCGGACTGATCCCCAGGCCCACCTAACAAAGTACAAACGCAGCATGGTGCTACACGGGGCTGATGATGCTACACTCTGCAAGTGCTTTGAAGTCACCCTCGCAGGACCAGCAACTGCCTGGTACAATTCCCTGCCTCCCGGAAACATCAGGGGGTTCCAGGAGCTGTCCACAGCGTTCACCCAACAGTTCATTGGGAGCAAGCCGACGGCGAAGATGCCCGTCCAGATGTTTGACATAGCACAAAGAAACGGGGAGACCATCCGTGACTATGTCGAGAGGTTCAACAGAGAGGCCCTCAGTGTTCCGGACTTTCGTCCCGAAATCCGCATCCTCGCCATGACGAGGGGCCTCCGGAGGGATTCGCACTTGTTTTATGAATTCTCCAAAGATCCCCCGGACACGCTGGGAGAATTCTACCGAAGGGCTGAACAACATATGACAGCCGAAGAGCTGAGAATGACCGGACCGAAGGCTGACCATATTCACGCTCGTGGCGAAGGGTCCAGCCAGCAAGCCCGGTGTCCAACGGAACAGTTAGGCCGACCTCGGAGAATGCGAGTAGGAGGAAGGAAGCCCCAAAACTTTACACCTCTGAGCACCACGAGGGCTAACGTCCTCATGGCGTTGGAAAAACAGGGGGCTCAAATCCAACGACCGAGGGGCATGACTGCTGACAACAGAAGGAACATGAAGAAGTTCTGTCAGTTCCACCGTGATCACGGTCATGACACCGAAGACTGCTTTCAGTTGAAAAAGTACATTGAATCACTGATAAAGCAGGGCCAGCTTCGGCGTTATTTGAGAATGCCTTCCCCGAAAGGGAAAAAAGAGGAAGAAGGAAAGCCCGATGACGAGGATTACGATTCAGACAGGCGAAGGAACCGAAGTCCGAGAAGGCGTCCTCCACCTTCGGCAGGAGTAATACAGACGATCACAACCGGGCTTCCATCCTCGGAAAGGAAAAGAAGGGCCAGAGAGATAGCGGTGATGGAATATCAGAGCCCAACAAAAAAGTTGGCCCGCCAGGATGGCTCCACCATCGTATTTCCCCATGACGATCCATTGCTGATAATGGCGAGGATAGGAAACTGGGACGTCAAGAGGGTACTGCTGGAAGATGGGTCAAACGCAGACGTCTTGTTCTCACATTTGCTGCCAAGCTTGGGCCTATCCAAGAGTGACCTCAAGCCTGTTACTTCACCCACGTTCGGCGTAGGACCATCTGAGCTACCTGTCCTCGGGTGGATCGACCTCCCCTTGATGATGAAAGGAACTTCGGAGAAAGGAACTGCTGAGTTGTTCGCCTCTACCATGGCAAGGTTCATAGTCATGGACGTTCCTTCGTCATACAACGCCATCCTCGGCAGACAGACACAGGGAAATTTGCACATTCGCCCTGATGTAAAGTACCTGACCGTCACCTTCGCCACCAAAGAAGGAGACGCAAAGATCTTCATTGATCAAGGCGAGGTGAGAAAGGTGTTCGTCAGAGCACGAAAAGCTCCAGCAAGCAACTTAGCACATGCTGTAGAAGCAAAAGAGCTGGAAAGGGGCGAGGCAGAAGATCCCACAAAAGCGGAAACAGAAAAAGTAGAGCTTGTCCCAGGCCATAGCACCCGAATAGGGAAAAGCATGGCCGAAGGAGACAAGGAAAAACTTGTATCTTTTCTGCTTACAAATAAAGATCTGTTCGCCTACTCGCCGAAGGACATGCCAGGGGTAAACCCTTGCGTAATCCAGCATAGCCTCAAAGCGAGTCCGGAAGTAAAACCTGTCCGGCAAAAGAAACGGAGCATTTCAGCTCACAAAAGTGACTTCGTCAAGACCGAAGTCCAGCGTCTGATAGACGCTAGCATTATCCGGGAGGTAAACTTCCCCGAATGGCTAAGCAACGTGGTAGTTGCCACAAAGGAAGGAAGTATTAAGCTCCGGATGTGCATCGACTTCAGAAATTTGAGCGATGCTTGCCCGAAAGATTCATATCCTCTTCCGCCAATAGACCAACTGGTAGACTCAACTCCCGAGTGCGGGCTCCTAAGTTTCTTGGACGCTTTCAGTGGTTACCATCAGATAAGGATGGACCCCGAAGATGAAGAGAAGACTGCCTTCATCACCGAGGGAGGAACATATTGCTATATTAGGATGCCCTTCGGGCTCAAGAATGCAGGAGCCACCTACCAGAGGCTGATGAACAAGGTCTTCAAAGACCAAATGGGGAGGAACATGGAGGTGTATGTTGATGATATGATAGTCAAGAGCAAACTGCCTGGCTACCACGTTGCAGATTTAGAGGAAACCTTCCAAAAATATGATAGTCTCAGAGATTTAGAGGAAACCTTCCAAAACCTCAGGATCCGCCTTAATCCTGAGAAGTGCATCTTCGGGGTGACCTCGGGAAAGTTCCTTGGGTACATGGTATCCGAAAGAGGCATCGATGCTAACCCCGAGAAGATTAAGGCTCTGCTTGAATTCCGAACTCCTGCCACAGTCAAAGACGTGCAGAGACTCACCGGAAGAATAACCTCTCTGAGCAGGTTTATTTCCAGGTACGGAGATAGGTGTCGACCCTTCTTCAAAGTCCTCACAAAGGCAGCAAAGATGGAAGGCGACCTCGGAAGGAATGGTCATCCTTGGGATGAAGATTGCCAAAAAGCCTGGGAAGAACTCAAAGTCTACTTGGCCAGCCTGCCGACTCTGCGGCAACCTCGGGAGGGAGAGCCCCTCGTATTGTACCTCGCCGTCACGAAAAAAGCTGTGAGCTCGGTCCTCGTGAAAGAAGAAAGGCCAAAGCAATGGCCGGTCTACTATGTCAGCAAGTCCCTGCATGGCGCCGAAGTCAGGTACCCTTTGCTTCAAAAAGCTATATATGCCTTGGTACTTGCAGGAAGGAGGCTACGGCCATACTTTCAGGCTCACCCCATTATCGTCCGAAGTACCCTGCCTCTACGGGATGTTATGAGGAAAGTTGATCATTCGGGAAGGCTTTCCAAGTGGTGTATAGAGCTTGGCGAACACGACATCACGTATGAACCCCGGAAAGCTATAAAAGCTCAAGCTTTGGCAGACTTCATCGCCGAAGTACCAAACACCGAGGAGGGACATTCATTTTCGGGCGAAGACGAGCCAGAATGGACGTTATACGTTGACGGGGCCTCAGGATCCGAACACCAGGGAGCTGGAGTGATTATCAGAGGCCCCGAAGGCCTAGAAGTAATGAAGGCCATCAAGTTCAGTTTCAACGCCATCAACAACGTGGCCGAGTATGAGGCCCTCATAGCAGGATTACGCCTGGCCAGAAAAATTGGCGTGAGAAACTTGAAAGCCCATAGTGATTCCCAGCTGGTGGTCCGGCAAATGGCAGGGGACTATGGCGCGAAAGACCCGACCTTGGCGAAATACCATGAGTTGGTAACAAAGCTCATTCGGGAGTTCGACATCGTGAAAATCGAGAACGTACCCCGACGGAAAATGCTGAGGCAGACTGTTTGGCGAAATCCAAAACTTGCGCCGAGGTGCTAAGCCACCCCAGCATCGTGGTGTTAAGCATAGCGACCTCGGGGAAAGGATGGAAAGAACCAATCAAAACGTATCTCGCAACTAACACACTCCCCGAAGACCCCAGCGAAGCCGCAAAAGTGCGAAGGCGCTCCGGACGTTTCTTCTTAATTGGGGAAGAACTATATCGGCAAGGATATGCAAATCCACTACAGAGGTGTGTTAGTGAAGAGGATACTGAAATGATCCTCGAAGAAGTTCACGAAGGTGCCTGTGGTTCGCACATCGGAACCGACGCCCTGGCAGCAGTGATACTTCGCCAAGGATACTTCTGGCCTACCCTGAGAAAGGACGCCAAGCAGTTCGTCCAGAAATGTGGTAGTTGCCAGAGACATGCGAACATCCAAAGAACACCCTCAGAGTTCGTGACTTCGGCAGACTATCCTTGGCCCTTCGCAGTTTGGGGCATAGATCTCATTGGGCCACTCCCAACGGCGCCTGGAGGCGTAAAGTTCTGCGTAGTAGCAGTAGACTATTTCTCTAAGTGGGTCGAGGCAGAACCTCTGACAACTATCTCGGCAAAAGAAGTGCAGAAGTTCGTATGGAAAAACATCGTATGCAGATTTGGCATACCGAGGGTACTCGTAGCGGACAATGGATCCCAGTTCATAGACAAAGGATTCCAAGAGTTCATTAGCGACCTCGGGACAAAAATGCACTTCGCCCCAGTAGCTCACCCCCAAAGTAATGGGCAGGTGGAAGTATCTAACAGGACCATAAAAGATGGTCTGAAAAAGAGACTGAGGGAAGCAAAAGGGAAATGGCCAGGAGAACTCCAAAGCGTGTTATGGAGTTACCGAACAACACCCCGAGGAGCCACAGGGGAAATGCCCTTTTCACTCGTCTTCGGTACAGAGGCCATCATCCCTGTCGAGGTAGTACAACCGTCAATACGAGTCCAAGTGTTCGATGAAAAAGGAAATGACCTCGGCCTGAGAACCAAGCTCGACCTCGTCGGCGAACACAGAGAAGTAGCCGAGCTGAGAAGAAAAGCTTTCCAGCAAAGAGTGGCAGCAGCCATAAACCTACGCGCCAGGCCAAAGGGAATAAAGAAGGGAGACCTCGTTCTCCGAAAGGCTGAATTTGCACCCCGAAAGCCGTCCCACGGGGTACTTCGCGCAAATTGGGAAGGACCCTACCTGGTACTTGCCGAAGTACGAAAAGGAGTTTATAAGCTCGGTGATGCCGAAGGCATAGAATTAAAAAATACTTGGCACTCAGAGGCCTTGAAAAAATTCTATGCCTAAAAAGTTCGGTGGGAAAGTTGTATTCCACAAGTTGGAAAAATTTGTCTAAGTAAAAAGTTCTGAAGAAGTACAAAACAAGAGTCTCACGAAAGCAATCGCCGAGGAAAGCAAAAGTAAGTTTTTCCAAAGTCTCTTGAGCGAATATGTTCGGGACAAAGGAAAGCAAAAGTATGGTTTTCCGAAGTCTCTCGAGCGAATTATGTTCGGGACAGAGGGAAACAAAAGAATCTGGCAAAAAATACTTAGCCAAAGTTGTATCTATTAAGCCAGAGAACGCTTACAGAGAAGAAAGTTGCTGAAAGACTACAAAAAAGAAGAAGAAAATGAAGACAAAGGGCCCTAGTACAAACTAAGGAACCTCGGCGTCTTGAGAACTGCCAGCCTCTGTGCTTTTGTCAGTAGCCTTCGACGCCGGGAGACAAGGAGGCAGTTTCAAGTGCTCGATCTTGGACCAAGCCCACCGAGGCTCCTTAGGGATGTTCATGGCTTCCAGGAAGGAAAGGTCAAAATCTGGGAACTTCTGCAGAATTTGGTGCCGAACAAGACAGAAGCCGTCTTGAAAGCCCAACTTCGTCATATCATCGGACTCCCGCTTCTTGACCGCCAAATCCGCATAATCCTTCTCCAGATCCCTGAGCTTCCTCTTCAATGCCTTTATCTTCTTCTTCTCTTCTGAAGGCTCCTTCAGAGTTGCGACCTCGGCTTCGAGCTGAGCCTTTTCCTCGAGCGTCTTCGCAAGGATTGCGTCACTTTCTGACTTATCCTTTTGAATCATTTCAACGATCGAAGTCAGCTCCGCCATTCGAGAACCGATGTCGGAAAGTTTCTGGGAGGTGTCTTTCTCAAGTTCCTCCTTCTCTTTTTTGAACCCCTCCCGAAGTTCAGCAACCTCCTTCTCCGAAGACTGCTTCAGCTGAGCATTGTCGGCAGCCAACGCCGAACACTGGGCCTTCGTCTTGGTGTAAAGGTCCCAAAGTGATGCCCTCCTTTCTGATTCCCGAGCCACCCGAACTCGGAGGAACCCTGCATACCCCATCAGCTGCAAAAAGGCAAACAAAGGGAAAATGATGCTAAGTAAAAAGCAAAGGTAAAATTGGCACTGAGGAAACAGTGAAGCGTACCTGGGCGGCATGTTCAGTGAGTCTGGCGGCCAAAGAGTTGTCGTCTGGGTGAGCCGCCGCAAGGGCCTTGTACGAGGCCTCGGTAAGCACCCCTTTGCACATCTGCCTGGCCATCTCGGGACAGTCCTCGGAGTACATATTCATGTCCTCCGTGAACGTCCAGAAGGGCTCCTTCGGAACTTTCCCTGCTGGGATTTTGGCATCCCGAAGGGCCCTCTTGTGGGCGTGTTCGGCAACCCAGTCAGGAGCGGCCACCTCCGCTGCACAACAAGGCAGAAAAATTGGTTAGGGCCAGAAAAGTCTTAAGGATTTGCAAGAAACAAAAGGTTGATTCGACAAAAGTGCAAACCTGCGGGCACCTCGGTAACGTCGTCGTCAAGAATCGACGTCGCCTCAGTAGAGATCCCCTTGCCTTTTATTTGACGCCGCTCCTCGGCAGAAGGGGTCTCCTCCCCATCGCCCTCCAGAAGAGCATGTGAAGGCGTGGGGCTTTGAGGAAGGACGTCGGAAGAAGGGACGTCGGCAGAAGGAACCTCGGGCAAAGGGGCAGCAGGGTCCTCGGGCTCCTCGCCTACCTCCTCCGGAATTTGCGGAAGAGAGGAAGGAGCAGCTTTCTTTGCCCGTTTGGAAGGAGGGCCGCCCGAAGTCTGTTTCCGCCTCCGAGAGGCGGCCTTCTTTGTCTGCCCCTCTCGGCCTGCCCGGTAAAAAGAGCCTTGTAGAAGGCCCCTCTCGCCCCTCTCTGCCTGCCCGGTAAAAAGAGCCTTGTAGAAGGCAGCCGCGTCGTCGCCCATCTCTGAAAAAAGAAAAAGAAGATCAGTGTAAGTCCAAGATGAAGTCATGAAGGGAAAAATGAGAAAGTAACTTACTCTCGTAAAAAGACTCATAAGTCTCTTTCCCCCGAAGGAGTTTCACGAGCCAGGAGTCCTTCCCCGAAGAAGCCGGTTTCGGCATGTTGAGGTCTGTCTCATGCTCCTTTACCACCTTGAGTTCCCGAAGGACCTCTTCGGTCATGAGCCTCCAGTTGATCGGAAAGGGGTAAAGGGCACGAGGAGGGACCTCGGCAGCCCAGTCAAAGACGGCCCGGATGCGCCTGTCGAAGTCCTCAAAGATAGGTGCTACATCGGCGTCTAGCAGTATCTTCGGGTCAACAACATCCATCTTGAGCCTCCCCTGAGCCCACTTGGTCGGGACGTGCGACCAAGTCTCCGACTTCTTCAGGAAAAAGAATTTTTGTTGCCACCCTCGCCAGCTGTCTTTGGTGGCGAAGGTGAACGTATACTTTTTGCTCCCGGATCCCCGAGGTAGCATAAAGTAGAAGCCACCCTTCGGGACCACGAAGAGCTTGTAGTACTGAAGAAAAACTACAAAGTGAGGTTTTATTTTGAAAACGCCGCACATACAGAGGAAGGCGTTGAAATAGCAGTACGAGTTCAGTGGGAGTTGGTTAATGGCAATGCCATGGAAGTTGCAGAACGCGCTAACCATCTCCGGGGGGGGATACCGAAGTCCGACCTTCAGTTGGGCTCGGAAAACGGTGATTTCATCACTTCGGTTGGAAAAAGGAAATTGGTCAGGACGGGGCAACCTCGTCACAGAGTAAGAGGGTAAGAAAAACTTTTTCTTCCACTTCGCTAGTTTTGCCGGAGTAGTGCAGCAAGGGTGAGAAAGAAGAGGTTGCCAACTCTCGGGAACAGGCATGATGAAAATGAGTTCGGGAAAAACAACGAAAATGAGTTCGGGAAAAACAACGAAAACGAGTTCGGGAAAAACAAAGAAGAAGCTTTGAAAAAAGCAAAAGGACTAAAACCCACCAAAGGTCTTGCCGAAATCTGGATTTCTGGAAGCCGTCGTGAAAAGTGGGCGGAAAAACGCCTGAAAAAGGAGAACCGCCGCGGAAAATCGGGAGAGAATTAGAAGGCAGAAGAAAGCAAAAGCAGAAGCAAAAAGAGGGTTATGACAGGGCTGGTATATATAGGCCGAGAAGGCCAGGTGAACCGTCGTCATTAGTACCCCTCGGAAGGCGAAGCGTCGCCATAACTGCTAAATGCGCCTGAAAAGTCGCGCCTGCCGTACTCAGTGCATTCCCACCCAATAATAGTGTGCCATGTGTCGGTCATCGCGCAGCAAACGTGCCACGTGTCGTCCATCACGTCGAGCACGCCCTCTGACACCATTTGGTCTAGAGGCGCCGCCCTAGACTGACTCTGCTGGACACAGGATGCAACGCATGAGCAGACCTATAAAGGCAAAAAAGTAGGTTACCTCGAAGACACCAAAAGACAGTCTGTGACTTCGGGCAAAAGGTCTATCTTCGGTACAAGGTTATCCTATTTTCCCTCGCCACGAGGACACCAAGAGACAGCCTGTGACTTCGAGCGGAAGGTGTATCTTCGGCACAGGGACAGCCTATCTTCTCGCGCCTCGAGGACGCAAAAAGGGCTGCCCATCGCTTCAGGCAGAAGAAGGCGTCTTCGGCGCAGATATCACAACCACAGGACCCACAACCGATGAACCGAAGTTTCTCACTTCGGGGGGGGGGGGGGGGGGCCTGTGATAGCCAAAGGCTATTGCCTCCTCGGTAGTAACTCCTTGCCAGAATATTGGCCGAGGAGTCTGACGTCACCCAAGAGAGGATCTTTTTACTGACCTCGGAAGGTACGAAGTCAAACACTATGAGCTCGAGACTTCGGTTAGCTCGTCAGGAATTCCGAGGACAACACCATCATCATCGAGGGGCCAGACTGACCGTCTTCAGGTAAGAGAGCCATCTCTCTGAAGCAAGGAAGAATCTCCCCGAAGGCAGAGGCCCCGAAGAGGATCTTCCCCGAACAAGAAACACCTGAACAAGGGAATCCTCTAACTATGGGTGTGAGTCCCGAAGAAGGTGTTCATCAAGGGAGCTCCCAGAACTATGGGATAGATCCCGAAGGAGGTGCTCACACCGAAGGACGGATAGAATCCGAAGAGGGTGCACGCACCGAAGGGCGACCTCGGCCAGGGGACCTCGGGAGTACGGTAT
>SMDT01002555.1:0-29214 GCA_005392925.1 Aquilaria sinensis | reverse complement strand
GGCGGAATTTTTAGGGGCCCCGTTTGGCTATCAGGTAGGTTCGCTCCTGCATTTTTTAGGCCGAAGGGCATCCTGACGTAACAGTACGTTCCCCCCTCGGTGATGAAGGAGGTTTTCTCCTCATCTTCGGGGTTCATCCTTATTTGATGATACCCACTGAAGGTGTCTAGGAAACTTAGGAGCCCGTATTTGGCAGTTGAGTCTACCAATTGGTCTATCGGTGGGAGAGGGTATGAGTCTTTAGGGCAAGCATCGTTCAAGTTCCTGAAGTCGATGCACATTCGGAGCTTACTGCTTCCTTCTTTTGTGGCAATTACCACATTGCTTAACCATTCGGGGTATTTGACCTCCCTGACGACACCAGCGTCTAACAAGCGCTGGACTTCAGTTTTGACAAAGTTACTTTTATGGACTGAGATGCTCCGTTTCTTTTGCCGGACAGGTCTTGCCTCCGGACTTACTTTAAGGCTATGTTGTATTACGCCAGGGTTTACCCCTGGCATATCTTTCGGCGAGTAGGCAAATAGATCTTTATTTGTCAGCAGAAAAGATACAAGTTTTTTCTTGTCACCTTCGGCCAAGTTTTTCCCTATTCGGGTATTTTGGCCTGGGACAAGTTCCACTTCTTCTATTTCCGCCTTCGCGGGATCTTCTGCCTCGCCCTTCTTTGGTGCCTTTGCCTCCATCATTTGTGCGAAGTTGTTTGCTGGAGCTTTTCGTGCCTTGACGAACACCTTCCTTACTTCGCTCTGATCGATGAAGATTTCCGCATCTCCATCCTTGGTGGCGAAAGTGACAGTTAAGTATTTCACATCAGGGCGAATGTGCAGATTTCCCTGTGTCTGTCTTCCAAGGATGGCGTTGTATGACGAAGGGACATCCATGACGATGAACCTTGTCATTGTGGAGTGATAGCTGAGGTGCCCATCAACGGCCAACCTCCAAAACTTGGCAGAGTACTGACTTCGGCGAGGGAAACTAACAGCCGAGGTCAGAAGGATACACGATCCCTCTGGCCTAGTATAGGGAATTCACTCCGTCAGGCAATGACAGGACCAACCTCGGTAGAAAGGTCGAACCTTCTTCGGAAATAGAAGTACCCCTCGGGGGAACCATCCTCGGGAAACATATGCCCCGAGACGTTAGAGTAACCTCGGAAGGTACGAACGAAGCATTTAAGGAGCCTCTGACACCTCCCCATAAAGTCGTCTCCCAAATACATTTTGACACGCTATCACTGGGACACGCCATCAGAGGGACGCCTCGATATGACGCCCTCGGAATGACTAGGCTGTCAGACCAGCGACCTTCGCTGATATACACGTCCCTTCGCTCCCGAAAAAGCAGGGATCGCATCCCGTCGTACACGTGTCATAATCTGGGACGGCCTCTAGAGGGAAATGGCTTCTGCACGCCTCCTATATAAAATACCCAGAAAGCGTTCTAAAAAGGGTAAGATGAAAAGTTCTCTTTGAAAACACAAAAGAGCACATAATCCAGTTATTTGAAAATACTGACTTGAGTATCGGAGGTTGCTCCCCGGGAATTCACACCGGGGACCTCCTAACCTGTGTTTTTCTAAAAAGCGTTTCAGGTATCCTCCACTGGGGAATTTCCTCTCAAAGTATTCTCCTCCATCAGAAGCACTCTCTGCTCTTACAATGACACACGATCAAGCCGCCGTAGGCCATCATTTGGCGCCGTCTGTGGGAACCCTATCCCATGTTGCCGTCATGGAGACTCAACGCTCGAAGGGTAAAGGGATTCCAAAATCCCCCTCGCACCTAAGACTCAACAGGCGACCCCTTTGCCTGTGGCAGAAACTTCCATGATGGAGGACGACCGTCCAGTAACGGTAACGATGAGCTTCCTACGAGATTTCCAGCATTCTATCATTGCTGAAATCACTCAGCAACTTGATCAAAGGTTGCCCCAACCTTCACCCACTCAGAGAGCCTCACCCTTGACCATCCGTCGGGAAAGGAGCTTCCGATCCACTCATCGGAGTTCAGGGAGTGGAGACTCCCTTGACGCATATTCGAGAGATGGTGAACCCGTTGAGACGTGCCCCGCCAGAGGGGGCGCTGTTAGTGTTGTGCCCAAAAGCCAGTCATGAGATGATTGTATTTTTGCACATTGAGTCATGATATTTTATTAAGGCATTAATCCAGCAATTATGTTTGTTGTTTTGTTCCTGCGTAACTTAACAAACATAATTGTAACCCTAGAATAATGATATTCTTAAAAGTCCCTGGTCTAGTATTATTGTGGAGCGGGTTGCAATAATACATAACGACTAGCATATGTGGAGACTAATATGAGATATGCAGTCTATATATGGGTAGAAGTTGGAGAACTTGTGTACTGGACCGACCCACCATGAGAACACTACATGGATCGTTATATGAGTGTCATAAGTGATTCCCATAGTGATCAGGGTATATGTAGTCCTTCAACCTAAGATCATCAAGGTTCCCTACATGTGAGTCACATACTTTGATACTTTCCTTTGTTGCTCGTAACTGAGTGAACTTGAAGGAGGCCATTGGGTATGTCACATATCATGCGGAGGGATTTGTATGATCAAGATGGGATTTGTCCCTCCTATGTAACGGGAGTGATATCTTCGGGCCCCTTGATAGAGTGAGACTTAGAAAATGCATGGCCATGCTCGGATGAGTTGATATGCGATATCAATGTCATCAGTTTAAGTTAGTCTACTCGGTAATCAAGAAACCAAAGATTGGGCTATACGAGAGTGACACATTCCATGTCTCGTGCTTAGTCTTGATATCTTGGACAAAGGGACAATGGCATATATCGGTGATGATCATAAAGGTATAGTCGAATCATCGAAAATCTTGTCACTTGGGTAGCAATGATGTATTGCTAGACACCGCTCATTGCTTATGATCATAAATGTGATTTATGATCATTGCCAACGTGATAAGAGCCTATTGGGTCGCACACATAGAGCATTTTGGATCATTAGAGTGCATGGGCTAATTATTTGGGTTATGGTTTCACTTTAATTTCGTATTAATAATGGGCCCAAAAGTTGAGCCATTATTAAGCCCGAAATTAAATCCTAATTGGATTAGGGCTTTGAAACCTAATTAGGCCTGGAAGTTGAGTCTCACTATAAATACAACTTTTAAGTGAGAAATTCGCAGGTCTCCTTGCCCTAGCCTCCAAAAAGGACAGCCGCACTCTTCTCTTGCAATTCCTTGGAGGACGCAAGCTAGCACTGAGAGCGCAAGAGAAACGCATCTACCGGGACGTGGTGGAAGCGTGGTGATCCCGAGAGGCTCGTGTGGATACCATAGAGAGCCTGAACACGTCAACTGTTCAGGTTTTGTGATTCGACTCTACAGTTGAGTGAGAGATCTCAATCGAAAATTAGGTATGAAAATTTTCGAACACCCGGTTTACCCCGTTTCACTTGGATCCTGGAGGGTTTCGGTTAAATTCCGCTGCGCTGTTTGGCTCCCGAAACCCAACAGGCGCCACAAAAGAGACCAGGTCCTCCTATCGATGGAGCGCATCCCCTTACCAGAGGTCCCCTTCTCCTCCTCGCCGGAGTCGTTCCCCAAGGCGAAGAAGAAATTCGCCACTACCAGCAAACACACGACGACAGGAAGGAACCAGCACTGTCACCCTCATGGAAAGGATCCTGGGAAGGCTGGAAAAGGTGGAGAATAGATCTCCCGAAAACCAGTCTGGCCCCGGTTGTCCGACTCCTACACCGGAGAGGAGTCGTCTTTCGTAAGCGAGGTAGTAGAGGCGCCTATGCCCAGTGATTTCAGGGTTCCTCGTCTGGAAATGTATGATGGACGGAGTGACCCCCAGGCACACCTGACAAAATACAAGAGAAGCATGGTGCTCCATGGTGCGGACGACGCCACGCTCTATAAATGCTTTGAGGTGACACTCTCAGGACCAACAACAACATGGTATGGGTATTTGCCCCAGGGAAGTTTGTTGAGCTTCCAAGAACTATCTACTACTTTCACCCAACAGTTTATTGGCAGTAGGCCAACTGCCAAAATGCCAGTGCAAATGTTTGACATAGCGCAAAAAGGAGGGGAGACCATCCGCGATTATGTTGAAAGGTTCAACTGAGAAGCACTGAGCGTACCAGACTTTTGACCGAAAATTCGCATCCTGGCAATGGTTAGAGGACTGCGAAGGGACTCCCAGCTGTTCTATGAATTCTCCAAAGATCCCCAAGAAACTCTTGGGGAATTTAACAGAAGAGCCGAACAACACATGACGGCTGAAGAACTTAGGATGGGGGGACCTAAGGCAGAAAACCTTCATACCGAAGGGCCTGGCCACCAGCCGCGCCATCAGAGCGAGGGAGAACGGTCCCTCAGGCAAAGAGGGAAAAGGCCTGCAGCATTCACGCCCCTGAACACCACAAGAGCTAGCATTCTGATGACCTTGGAAAGGCAAGGGACAGCAATCCCAAGGCCAAAGGCCATGGCCCTGGAAAATAAAATGAATATGAAGAAATTCTGCCAATTTCATCGAGAACATGGCCACAACACTGAAGCCTGTTACCAGTTGAAGAAGTACATCGAGTCCCTAATCAAACAGGGGCAACTTCGGCGATATTTGCGGATGCCCTCTCCGAAAGGGAGAAAAGAAGAGCAAAGGAGAGCAGATGATGAAGAGTATGACTCACACAGACGACGGGACCGAAGTCCCCGCAAAAGTCTGCCACCCTCGGTGGGGATCATCCAAACCATCACTACGAGGATGCCCTCGGCCGAGAGAAAAAGGAAGATGAGAGAAGTCTCCATCATGGAGTACGGGAGTACCTCCCAAACGCTCACCCACAGGGACGGGTCTGTGATAAAATTCCCTCATGACGACCCCCTCCTTGTCATGGCAAGAATAGGGAGCTGGGACGTCAAAAGAGTACTCCTCGATGACGGCTCGAACGCCGATGTCATTTTTTCTCATCTGCTGGAAAAATTAGATATTTCAAAAAGCGACCTCAGCACATTCAGTTCCCCCACCTACGGCATCGGACCATCTGAACTCCCAGTCTTGGGTACATTGACTTGCCCGTGATGCTGAAAGGGGTCTCCTCCAAAAGCAAAGAAGACTTAATCACCTCTGGCAGAACAAGATTTATAGTCATTGATGTACCATCAGCATACAACGCCATTCTGGGAAGGCAGACTCAGGGTAATTTTCAAATTCGGCCAGATGTAAGATACTTAACGGTCACCTTCGCCACCGAAGACGGAGACGCTGAAATCTTCATTGATCAAGCCGAGGTTAGAAAAGTCTTCACGAGGGCCAGGCAAAGCCCGACCAAGATCCAGGTGCACACTTCGACAGAAGGAAAAAAGGTCCTGATGGACGAAAGGGCAACAGCAGAAGAAACGAAAAGCCTCGAAAAAATAGAAACAGAAGATGTAGAATTAGTCCCCGGCCGAAACACCCGAGTTGGAAAGAAACTGGCCGAAGTGGACAAAAATAGGCTTGTATCCTTTTTATGCATGAACAAAGATCTATTTGCTTATTCGCCGAAGGATATGCCTGGGTTTGACCCTAGCATAATCCATCACAATCTCAAAGTGCAACCACACGTCAGACCAATTCGACAGAAAAAATGGAATCTATCAGCTCACAAAAGCCCCTTCGTCAAAGCCGAAGTTAATCGCCTCATCGAGGCCGGGGTAATAAGGGAAGCGAAATACCCCGAATGGCTCAGCAATGTGGTTATAGCCACAAAGGAGGGCAGTGAAAAGCTCTGAATGTGCATCGACTTTCGAAACTTCAATGATGCGTGTCCGAAAGACTCCTATCCATTACCGGCCATAGATCAGCTGGTAGACGCAACTGCCGAGTACGTACTACTTAGCTTCCTCGACGCTTTTAGCGGGTATCATCAGATCTGAATAAATCCCAAGGATGAGGAAAAAACAGCATTCATCACAAAGATAGGTACTTACTGCTATGTCATAATGCCTTTCGGGCTCAAAAACGAAGGAGCTACCTACCAAAGGCTGATGAATAAAGTATTTGACGCATAGATCGGTAGGAACATGGAAGTGTACATTGACGATATGATAGTCAAGAGCAGAGTGCCCGATAATCATATCACCGACTTAACCGAAACCTTCCAGCGACTTCGAGAGTTCGGTATTCGCCTTAATCCCGAAAAATGTGTGTTCGGAGTAAACGCGCGAAAGTTTCTCGGGTTTATGGTGACGGAAAGGGGAATAGACGCTAACCCTGAGAAAGTAAAAGCCCTGCTGAATTTCTAGACACCTACGTCCATCAAGGACATACAGAGGCTTACCGGGAGGATCACCTCCCTAAGCAGTGATGGCCGGGGGCCTCATCGTTTAGAGTCATGGTGATTGGTGGAGAGACTTCTAGGAGGAAGAACGCCTGGAGGATGGTCCGCCCAAGGGAGTGTGCCTGAAAGTCTAGAAACAAAGGGTTAGGAGGCCCCCGGAATGTGTTTCCGGGGGGGGAGCCTCCGACTCCCAAGTCAGTGGTGGCTGAGAAAAGGCAGAGGAAATAACACAAAAGGGCTGAAGAGTCTCGCCTGGTGATTTTCTCAGAGTCTGGGAGTCAGACCTCTTGCCAACCAGCCTACTGCCAAGTATTTATTTCCTGGTATTTATAGGAGTGCCTAGCCCGTTCAGATCGCGACACGTGTTCGGTCGGATGTTCGCTGAGTTTTTGGGCATAGGGGACAGATAGCTGGTAGTAGGTTGCCTTGAGCCTTGTGCTGAGATGGGCCATGTTGTGATTTTGACAGCGTCAGCGTGTCAGAGCGCCTTTTGAGGCGGCTTATGAGGTCTGTGAAAGGACGTGTCAAAGGCTTCCTTAAATGCTCCTGCCGTACTCCCGAGGTCCCTGGGCGAGGTCGTCCTTTGGTACGGACGGTGCCTCTTCGGAAAACACGCACTCAGTTCGGGGGTTCCCAGCTTCAGGGAGTTCCGCCTTCGGGGAGATTATGTTCGGCCCGCGATAGCTGGTGCCTCTTTTCCGAAGGCGATCTGTTACAACCTCGGGGGGTAAGTAGTATCCTCAAGTTTCCTGGCGTGCCGGGCTTGGAGCTCTTCGGCTATCTCCCGAGGTGTATGATCCCACCTTTTCTCGGGTAGCGCCAGTTTCTTCTGGCCATTCTTGTGGCAGGGAGTTCGGCCAGATAGAGGCGATAGCCTTTGGCTATCACATGCCCCCCCTTTGGAAAGCCGAAGTGAAGACTTCGGGTTTGCATCTCTTTCCGAGGTTGTTCTTGGGAGTCTCTTAGGAAGCTCAACCTGTTCCGAGGATACACCTCTTGCCCGAAGGTATGGGCTGTTCGGCCTTGGCCTGTTCTTTGGTGTCTTCGAGGCGGAGCCTGTGCCGAAGATACACCAACTGCCCGAAGCTCATGGGCTGTTCGGCTGTAGCCTGTCTCTTGGTGTCCTCGAGGTAACCTGCTTTTTCTTCTTGCAGGTCTGTGTAACGTCGCGTCTGATGGCCAAGCATGTCAGTCTAAGCGATGCGTCCCAGCTTTTTAGGGATGTCAGAAGACGTGTCCCCTGCTTTGGCGCGGTGATTAACACGTGGCGGTTTGCCATTGAGGAGAGCCGTGTCGGTTACAGAGGGCGCGCCTTTTCAGGTGCAGAGGGCAGTTACGGCGACGGTTCGCCTCCAAAGGGTACTTATGACGATGTTTCGGTTACCCACCTTTGGCCTATAAATAGCCCATTCCATCATAAGTCCCATTTGCTTTTACTTCTGCTCTTTCCTCTGCTTTTCCCCTGTTCTTGTACTTTCTTGCTTTCTGTGGCGGAGCTGCCTTAATCAGAGCTTTTTTCAGCCAACTTTCACGACGGCGTCCTCAGACTTTGGCAAATCTTTTGGTGGGTTTTTGTTTTCCAGAGTGTTTTGATCCCTCTGTTCTTTTGAGTTTTTTCTGGAAACTATTTTCTTCCCATTTCCGAACTCGTTTTCATGTCGAAAATGCCTATCCCTCAGAGCTGGCAGTCTCTTTTAGCCCATCCTTGTTGCACCACCCCTGCAAAATTAGAGAGGTGGAAGAAAAAGTTCTTTCTTCCCTCTTACGCCATTACAAGGCTGCCTCGCTCTAGCCATTATGCTTTTTCAAACCATAGTAACGAGGTTACCATTTTCCGAGCCCAGCTGAAGGCCGGACTTCGGTATCCTCCCCCGAAGATGGTTTGCGAGTTCTGCCAATTTCATGGCATTGCTGTGAACCAGCTTCCCCCGAACTCGTTCTGCTATTTTAACGCCTACCTCTGCATGTGTGGCGTGTTCGGGATAAAACCCCATTTTATAATCTTCATGCAGTACTACAAGCTCTTTGTGGTCCCGAAGGGTGGCTTCTATTTCTTGCTACCTCGGGGATCCGGGAGCAAAAAATTCATGTTCACCTTCGCCACTAAGGACAGCTGGCGGGGGTGGCAACAGAAATTCTTTTTCCTGAAGATGGAGGAGGCCTGGTCGTATGTTCCGACCAAGTGGGCTCAGGGAAAGTTAGATGTGGACGTCGTTGATCCGAGGTTGTTGCTGACTCCAGAGTTGGCTTCCACTTTCGCAGACTTCGACGGCCGTATTCGGGCTGTCTCTGACTGGGCTCCCGAGGTCGCTCCGCGCGCCCTTTACCCTTTTCCCATCAACTGGAAGTTGATGACCGAAGAGGTCCTTCGGGAGCTAAAGGTGGTGAAGGAGCACGAGACTGACCTCGAGATGCCAGCTCCTGCCATCGCCGGGAAGGATTCCTGGTTGGTCAAGCTTCTTAAGGAGGAAATTTCTTTCGAAACGCTTGTCGAAAGTGAGTTGTCTTCTACTCCCTTGCTGTTTTTTCCTCGGACTTACGCTGATATTTCTCCTCTTTTTCAGAGATGGGCGACGGGACTGCCGCGTATTACAAGTCCCTTTTCTCCGGCCAAGTGGAGAAGGGCGATCAGACGAAGAAGGCGGCTTCCCGAAGGCGGAAGTCTACTGGCGCGGGGCCTTCGGGGAAACGGGCAAAGAGAACTGCCCAGGTTCCTCTAGAAGAAATTTCCGAGGAGGCTGCCGAGGTGCCTGGGACAACCGATATTCCGGCGTCTGAGGCTGCTGCCGAAGTCCCTGCCGCTACCGAGGTCCCTTCCGCCGACGTCCCTCCCCAGGGCCCTTCCGCGCCGCAGGCCCTTCTAGAGGCCGTGGTAGAGGCTCCTTCTGCCGAGGAGCGGCGCAGGAAGAAAGGCAAGGGGATTTCGACCGAGGAGTCTCAGGACTCCGAGGACGTCGTGGTCGAAGTGCCGCCAGGTTTGTTGTTTTCAGAACAAGTATGGCTCTTTTGTTTTTCTGAAATTTCCTTTGTCTCTGACCTGCTTCTCTTTTTCGCCCTGCAGGGGAGTTGCTTACCCCGAACTGGGCGGCCGAACACGCGAAGGCGCGGGCCCTTCGCGACGCCAAAGTCCCGCAAGGGAAGATACCCAAAGAGCCTTTCTGGACATTCACGGAGGACATGAACTTGTACTCCGAGGACTGTCCTGAAATGGCAAAGCAGATTTCGAAGGGGGGTGCTTACAGAGGCCTCCTTCAAGGCTATTGCGGCGGCTCATCCGGGCGATGACACCCTCGCCGCGAAAGTCACCGAGCATGCTGCTCAGGTATGCTCTCCACACCCTTTTCCCTTCAATTTTTCCTAAGTGCTTGGCTCTTTTTGACCTTGCGTTCATCTTTTCGCAGCTGATGGGGTACGTCGGCTTTCTCCGAGTTCGGGTGGCTAGGCAGACGACATTCCGAGCTTCGGCCTTAGAGGCCCTAGAAAAGGCGAAAGCCACGTTCTCGGAATTGACCGCCAAGAACCAGCAGCTGGCAGATGCTGCGAAGGAGGAAGTTGCTGCCCTTCGGGAGGAGTTCCGGAAGGAAAAGGAAGACTTTGAGAAGGACTCCTCCCTAAAGATAGCTGACCTCCGCGATCAAGTGGCGGGGATGCTTGCTGCAAACCAAGACCTTCTCAAAGATAAGTCAGCTGGTGACAATCTCATAGTCACGCTCTTGTCTGAGAAGAGCGCCCTTCAAGCCGAGGTCAAGTCTTTGAAGAAGGAGTCTGAAAAGAAGAAGATAAAGGCTCTGAAGAAGGAGGTTGCGGATCTGCAGGACGAGCTCGAGGACCTTGAGGTTGAGAAGGACAAGTCTGACCAAATGAACAAGGTCGCGTTCCAGGACCGATTCTGCCTTGCTCGGCATCAAGTTCTTGAGAGGTTCCCAGGTCTGGACCTCTCTTTTTTGGAGGCTCTGAACATTCCCGAGGGGCCTCGGTGGTCCTGGTCAAAAATCGAGCACCTGAATCTTCCTCCCTCACTTCCGGCGCCGAAGGTGGTGGGAAAGGATGGGGAAGCGGGTGGCTCTCGGGACGCCGAGAACCCTTAGGCTGTTTTAGGGCTCCTTTTCCCTTTTCTTCTTTATTTTTGTACTCCTTCTTCGGGCACTTCTTCTTTGTAAGCTAGCTTTCTTGTAAATGAAGATCTTTTTTGGCCAAGTGTTTTTGCAAGTTTCTTTATTTCCATTGCCCCGAACACATTTGCTCAAGAGACTTCGAAAAACCTGCGATCAAAGAAACTTGACTAACTGTGAAAGATCTTTCCCTTGGCCGAGCCTGTTTGCTCAAGAGGCTTTTTGGAAAGTCTGAAAAATTTGACTAAGTCTTTTTGCAGGTTTTTGCATTTCCATTTTGTCCCGAACACATTCGCTCGAAGGACTTCGGAAACCCCTTAGTCAAAAAATTTTTCATTTCCCCTTGTCCCAAGCATGTTCGCTCAAGAGACTTAAGAAACCTTTTGCGAGAATTTTTGTTTTCCATTTTTCCCGAGCGTGATGGCTCAAGGGACTTCGGAAAGTCATATTTGTGCTTATTATGGCGAGTACCGCTGGAAGATTTTCCCATCTTTCCCGAGCGTTATGGCTCAAGGGACTTCGGAAAGTCATATCTGCGCTTGTGGCGAGCATCTTCACGGAATTCTGTACAATTCTGCACTTAAGAAATTTTCTCAAGACACTTCTGTACTTAGAATATTTTTCGTACAGTATGATTCCTTTGCTCAAGCTTAGGCGTAGAATTTTTTCAAGGCGTCTGAATGCCAAGTGTTTTTCAATTCTTCGCCTTCGGCATCGCCAAGTTTGTACACGCCTTTTCGTACTTCGGCGAGGACCAGATAAGGTCCTTCCCAGTTTGCGCGAAGTACTCCGTGGGATGGCCTTCAGGGCGCAAAGTCAGCCTTTCGGAGAACGAGGTCTCCTTTCTTGATTTCTTTTGGCCTGGCCCGTAAGTTTATAGCCGCGGCCACTCTTTGCTGAAAAGCTTTTCTTCTCAGCTCGGCTATTTCTCTGTGTTCGCCGACGAGGTCGAGCTTGGTTCTGAGGCCGAGGTCATTTCCACCTTCATCAAATACTTGCACCCGTACTGAAGGTTGAACTATCTCTATTGGGATAATAGCCTCTGTACCGAAGACGAGTGAGAAGGGAGTCTCCCCTGTGGCTCTTCGGGGCGTCGTTCGGTAACTCCATAATACGCTTTGGAGTTCTCCTGGCCATTTCCCTTTTGCTTCCCCCAGTCTCTTTTTCAGGCCATCTTTTATGGTCCTATTAGATACTTCCACCTGCCCGTTGCTTTGGGGGTGAGCTACTGGGGCGAAGTGCATCTTTATTCCGAGGTCGCTGATAAATTCCTGGAATCCTTTGTCTATGAATTGGGATCCATTATCAGCTACTAGCACTCTCGGTATGCCGAATCTGCATACTATGTTCTTCCACACAAACTTTTGCACTTCTTTTGCCGAGATAGTTGCTAGGGGTTCTGCCTCGACCCACTTTGAGAAATAGTCCACTGCTACCACGCAGAATTTCACGCCTCCGGGTGCTGTAGGGAGCGGCCCAATAAGGTCTACACCCCAGACTGCGAAGGGCCAAGGATAGTCAGCCGAGGTTACCATTTCCGAGGGTGCCCTCTGGATGTTCGCGTGTCTCTGGCAACTTCCGCATTTTCGGACGAACTGCCTTGCATCCTTTCTCAGGGTAGGCCAGAAGTATCCTTGGCGAAGTATCACCGCCGCGAGGGCATCAGTTCCAATATGTGAACCACACATGCCTTCGTGGACCTCTTCAAGGACCATTTCAGTATCCTCTTCATCCACGCATCTTTGCAGCGGGTTTGCATATCCCTGTCGGTATAACTCTTCGCCAATCAGGAAGAATCGGCCGGAGCGTCTTCGCAGTCTTGCAGCGTCGCCGAGGTCTTCGGGTAGCACATTTTCTGCGAGGTATCTCTTTATGGGATCTTTCCATCCTTTTCCCGAGGTCGCTATGCTCAGCACTGAGATGCTCGGGTGATCTAGCACCTCGGTGTATGTTTTTGACTTCGCCAAGCAATCTGCCTCAGTGTTATTCCGCCGTGGTACATTTTCGATCCGTACGGCGTCAAACTCTTGGATGAGCTTTGCTACCAGCTCGTGGTATTTTGCCAAGATTGGGTCCTTCGCCCCATAATCTCCTGCCGTCTGCCGAACTACCAGCTGGGAATCGCTGTGAGCCTTTAAGTTTCTCACGCCAATCCTTCTGGCCAAGCGTAATCCCGCTATGAGGGCTTCATACTCAGCCACATTGTTAGTGACGCTGAAGCTGAAGTTGATAGCCTTCTTTACCGCTAGGCCTTCGGGTCCTCTGATAATTACTCCAGCTCCCTGGTGTTCGGATCCTGAGGCTCTGTCAACATGCAAGGTCCACTCTGGCTCACCTCCATTTGGATCCAAATGGCTTTCCTTAGTGGTGGGTATTTCGGCGGTAATTATCCTCTGATAATTACTCCAGCTCCCTGGTGTTCGGATCCCGAGGCTCCGTCAACATGCAAGGTCCACTCCAGCTTACCTCCGTTTGGATCCAAATGGCTTTCCTTAGTGGTGGGTATTTCGGCGATAAAATCTGCTAGTGCTTGAGCTTTTATGGCCTTCTGAGGTTCATATATGATTTCGTGTTCGCCAAGCTCTATGCACCACTTAGAGAGCCTTCCCGAATGATCAACTTTTTTCATAACATCCCGTAGTGGTAGACTACTTCGGACGATGATGGGGTGAGCCTGAAAGTATGGTCGCAGCCTTCTCCCTGCAAGCACCAAGGCGTATATAGCTTTTTGAAGCAGAGGGTACCTGACTTCGGCGCCATGCAGGGATTTGCTGACGTAATAGACTGGCCATTGCTTTGGCCCTTCTTCTTTCACGAGGACCGAGCTTACAGCTTTCTCCGTGACGGCGAGGTACAAAACGAGGGGCTCTCCCTCCCGAGGTTGTCGCAGAGTCGGCAGGCTAGCCAAGTAGACTTTGAGTTCTTCCCAGGCCTTTTGGCAATCTTCGTCCCAAGGACGATCATTCCTTCCGAGGTCGCCTTCCATTTTTGCTGCCTTTGTGAGGACTTTGAAGAAGGGTCGACACCTATCTCCGTACCTGGAAATAAACCTGCTCAGAGAGGTTATTCTTCCGGTGAGCCTCTGCACGTCTTTGACTGTGGCAGGAGTTCGGAACTCAAGCAGCGCCTTAATCTTCTCGGGATTAGCGTCAATGCCTCTTTCGGATACCATGTACCCAAGGAATTTTCCCGAGGTTACCCCGAAGATGCACTTTTCAGGATTGAGCCGAATCCCGAAGGCTCTGAGCTTTTGGAAAGTTTCCTCTAGGTTTGCAACATGATAGCCAGGCAGTTTGCTCTTGACTATCATATCATCAACATACACCTCCATGTTTCTCCCCATTTGGTCTTTAAAGACCTTGTTCATCAACCTTTGGTAGGTGGCTCCTGCATTTTTTAGCCCGAAGGGCATTCTGACATAGCAGTATTTCCTCCCTCGGTGATGAAGGCGGTTTTTTCTTCATCTTCGGGGTCCATCCTTATTTGATGGTAGCCACTGAAGGCGTCTAGGAAACTAAGGAGCCCATATTCGGCGGTTGAATCTACCAGTTGATCTATTGGCGGCAGAGGGTATGAGTCTTTTGGGCAAGCATCGTTCAAGTTTCTGAAGTCGATGCACATCCGGAGTTTGCTGCTACCTTCTTTTGTGGCAATGACCACGTTGCTTAACCATTCGGGGTACTTCACCTCCCTGATGACTTCGGCGTCTAACAGACGCTGGACCTCGGTTTTGACAAAGTTGCTCTTGTGGGCCGAGATGCTTCGTTTCTTTTGCCGGACAGGTTTTGCTTTCAGGCTTACTTTGAGGCTATGCTGTTATTATGCCAGGGTTTACCCCTGGCATATCTTTCGGCGAGTAGGCAAACAGATCTTTATTTTTCAGCAGAAAGGATACAAGGTTTTCCTTCTCACCTTCGGTCAAGCTCTTCCCTATTCGGGTAGATTGTCCTGGGATAAGTTCTACTGTTTCCATTTCCGCTTTTGCGAGATCTTCTTCTTTGCCTTTTTCTGGAGCCTTTGCCTCCATTGTTTGTGCGAAGTTGCTCGCCGGGGCCTTTCGTGCTTTCACAAACACCTTTCTTACCTCGGCCTGGTCTATGAAGATCTCTGCATCTCCATCCTTGGTGGCGAATGTGACAGTCAAGTACTTCACATCAGGGCGAATGTGCAGGTTTCCCTGTGTCTGCCTTCCAAGGATGGCGTTGTACGAGGACGGGACGTCCATGACGATGAACCTCGCCATTGTGGAGGCGTACAACTCAGCTGCTCCGTCTACCGAAGTCCCTCTCATCATCAGTGGGAGGTCGATCCATCCGAGAATGGGCAGTTCGGATGGTCCGACCCCGAAGGTGGGCGAGGTGACTAGCTTACGCTCGCTGCTGGAGATGCCCAAGCTCAGCAGTAATTGCGAGAATAGGACGTCCGCATTTGATCCGTCATCAAGTAGCACCCTTTTGACGTCCCAGTTCCCTATCCTCGCCATGATCAGCAGCGGATCGTCGTAGGGGAAGACGATGGTGGATCCATTTTTGCGGGCCAGCTTCTTTGCTGGATTTTGATATTCCATGACTGCAATTTCTCTGGCCTTCCGCTTTCTTTCCGAGGATGGGAGCCCAGTGGTGATTGTTTGGATAACCCCTGCCGGAGGTGGAGGGCGCCTTTTTGGACTTCGGTTTCTCCGCCTGTCGGAGTCATAGTCCTCATCTTCGGCCCTTTCTTCCTCCACTTTTCTGCCTTTCGGGGATGGCATCCGCAGGTATTTCCGAAGTTGGCCCTGCTTTATCAGCGACTCTATGTACTTCTTCAGCTGGAAGCAGTCTTCGGTGTCATGACCGTGGTCGCGATGAAACTGGCAGAACTTTTTTGCATTCTTCTTATTATCGGCGGTCATGGCCCTTGGTCGCCGAATCTGCGTCCCTTGCCTTTCCAGCGCCATGAGAATGTTGGTCCGTGTAGTGCTCAATGGTGTGAAACTTTGGGGTTTCCTTCCCCGCATCCTCCGAGGTCGTCCTGCTTGTTCGGTCGGATGCCGAGCTTGTTGATTGGACCCTTCGGCGCGGTGGTGATCGGACTTCGGCCCTGCCATTCTTAGTTCCTCGGCGGTCATGTGCTGTTCTGCCCTTCGGTAAAATTCTCCGAGGGTCTCCGGGGGGTCCTTTGAGAACTCGTAGAATAGCTGTGAGTCTCGCCGAAGGCCCCGTGTCATGGCAAGAATGCGGATTTCGGGCCGGAAGTCTGGGACGCTCAGAGCTTCCCTATTGAATCTTTCGACATAGTCTCGGATGGTTTCTCCGTTCCTCTGCTCTATGTCGAACATCTGGACAGGCATCTTCGCAGTAGGTCGACTCCCAATGAATTGCTGTGTGAAGGCCGTGGACAACTCCTGGAACTCAGTAATGGTCCCTGAAGGCAGTGAATTGTACCATGCAGTTGCTGGCCCTGTGAGGGTGACTTCGAAGCACTTGCACATGGTAGCGTCGTCAGCACCGTGCATTATCATGCTGCGTCTGTACTTCGTCAGATGGGCCTGTGGATCAGTACGGCCATCATAAATCTCCAACCGAGGTACTCTGAAGTCACCTGGCATGGCTGCCTCAACAACGGCCTGAATGAATGGGGAGTCATCTTCGCAGAATGTTCCCGAGAGTCTGGCCCAAACGGGTTTTCTGGCCACTTGTTTCTCCACCCTATCTAGCCGTGCTAATATCCTCTCCATAAGCACTGTGGCACTAGGCCCTACTTCAGGGAAGAGAGATTTCCGATGCCTCTTCGGGGAGCGAGTTCGGCACTGAGGGGACAGGGACCTCGCCTCAGGCAGCGAACTTCTTTGCTGCAAGACCCTCGGTCGCTCAGACCTCTTCTGCCCCACAGGCTGTTTCCCGAGGGGAGTATTTTCTGTGGACGATTCTTCGCGCGGATCTCCGCTTCCCAAACTGCAATGAGTAGACTTTGGGCTTTTCTCCCGAGGGCGTCCTGGTGAGGGAGGTCTCTGGGCCTGTGCTTGCTGTGGCCACCTTCGGTCGATCTGCTGTGTCATTTCAGACACGACCGAATGCTGAAAGTCTTTCAGGAAGCTCATAGTGATTACTAGAGGGCGATCTTCCTCGGGCACAGAAATCTCTGGGAGTGTTTGCTCAGCAGCCGGTTGTGTCTCAGGCGCGGACGGGGACTTTGGGAGCCCCTTGTCCTTAGAACGCCGAGTTTCAACGACGGCGATCTCAGAGCGGGTTCCCACAGACGGCGCCAAATGATGGCCGGGGGCCTCAACGTTTAGAGTCATGATGACTGGTGGAGAGACTTCTAGGAGGAAGAACGCCTGGAGGATGGTTCGCCCAAGGGAGTGTGCCTGAAAGTCCAGAAACAAAGGGTTAGGAGGCCCCCGGAATGTGTTTCCGGGGGGGAGCCTCCGACGCCCAAGTCAGTGGTGGCTGAGAAAAGGCAGAGGAAATAGCACAAAGGGGCTGAAGAGTCTCGCCTGGTGGTTTTCTCAGAGTCTGGGAGTCAGACCTCTTTTTGCCAACCCGCCCCCTGCCAAGTATTTATTTCCTGGTATTTATAGGAGTGCCTAGCCCGTTCAGATCGTGACACGTGTTCGGTCGGATGTTCTCTGAGTTTCTGGGCGTAGGGGACAGATAGCTGGTAGTAGGTTGCCTTGAGCCTTGTGCTGAGATGGGCCATGTTGTGATTTTGACAGCGTCAGCGTGTCAGAGCGCCTTTTGAGGCGGCTTATGACGTCTGTGAAAGGAAGTGTCAGAGGCTTCCTTAAATGCTTCCTTAAATGCTCCTGCCGTACTCCCGAGGTCCCTGGGCGAGGTCGTCCTTTGGTACGGACGGTGCCTCTTCGGAAAACACGCACTCAGTTCGGGGGTTCCCAGCTTCATGGAGTTCCGCCTTCGGGGAGATTATGTTCGGCCCGTGATAGCTGGTGCCTCTTTTCCGAAGGCGATCTGTTACAACCTCGGGGGGGTAAGTAGTATCCTCAAGTTTCCTGGCGTGCCGGGTGATGCCCCGAGGCATCTTCGTTTGTTGTCATGTTGAGAGGTGGAGAGACTTCCTGAGAAGGCGAGCGCCTGGAGCTCTGGTTTCCCAGCTGAGTGTGCCTGAAAAGCTCAAAGAAGAGGTTAGGAGGTCCCCGGTTTGCTTTTCCGGGGAGGACCCTCCGACGCCCAAGTTAGTTTTCTGAGTGAAAGTGGAGGAAGAACACTAAGGGTTCAAGTGCCTTGCCTGTGTTGTGTTTTCTCAGAGGGAGGAAAATGCCCATCCTTTGCCCAGTCCCATTTCCTAGTATTTATAGGAGTAGCTGGTCCGTTCAGATCATGACACGTGTTCGGTCGGATTTGATCTGTACTTTTGGACCTAGGGGACAGGCAGCCGTTTGCAGCCTCCTTTAGCCCTGGACCCGGACAGGTTGTGTCAGGACTGGGGGGGCTGCGGCGTGTCAGTTTGCCGTTCAGATGTGACGTGTAGGGCTTGTGGGCAACATGTCAGAGGCTCCTTAAATGCTCATACCGTACTCCCGAGGTCCCCTGGGCGAGGTCGCCCTTCGGTGCGTGCACCCTCTTCGGATTCTATCCGTCTTTCGGTGCGAGCACCTCCTTCGGGATCTATCCCATAGTTCTGGGAGTTCCCTTGATGAACACCTTCTTCGGGACTCACACCCATAGTTAGGTGATTCCCTTGTTCAGGTGTTTCTTGTTCGGGGAAGATCCTCTTCGGGGCTTCTGCCTTCGGGGAGATTCTTCCTTGCTTCAGAGAGATGGCTTTCTTACCCGAAGACGGTCAGTTTGGCCCCTCGATGGAGACGGTGTTATCCTCGGAATTCCTGACGAGCTAACCGAAGTCTCGAGCTCATAGTGTTTGACTTCGCACCTTCCGAGGTCAGTAAAAAGATCCTCTCTTGGGTGACGTCAGACTCCTCGGCCAATATTCTGGCAGGGAGTTACTACCGAGGAGGCAATAGCCTTTGGCTATCACAGGCCCCCCTCCGAAAAGCCCGAAGTGAGAAACTTCGGTTCATCGGTTTTCGGGTCCTGTGGTTGTGATATCTGCGCCGAAGACTCCTTCTTCTGCCTGAAGCGATGGGCAGCCCTTTTTGCGTCCTCGAGGCGCGAGAAGATAGGCTGTCCCTGTGCCGAAGATACACCTTCCGCCCGAAGTCACAGGCTGTCTCTTGGTGTCCTCGTGGCGAGGGAAAATAGGATAACCTTGTACCGAAGATAGACCTTTTGCCCGAAGTCACAGACTGTCTTTTGGTGTCTTCGAGGTAACCTACTTTTTTGCCTTTATAGGTCTGCTCATGCGTTGCATCCTGTGTCCAGCAGAGTCAGTCTAGGGCGGCGCCTCTAGACCAAATGGTGTCAGAGGGCGTGCTCGACGTGATGGACGACACGTGGCACGTTTGCTGCGCGATGACCGACACATGGCACACTATTATTGGGTGGGAATGCACTGAGTACGGCAGGCGCGACTTTTCAGGCGCATTTAGCAGTTATGGCGACGCTTCGCCTTCCGAGGGGTACTAATGACGACGGTTCACCTGGCCTTCTCGGCCTATATATACCAGCCCTGTCATAACCCTCTTTTTGCTTCTGCTTTTGCTTTCTTCTGCCTTCTAATTCTCTCCCGATTTTCCGCGGCGGTTCTCCTTTTTCAGGCGTTTTTCCGCCCACTTTTCACGACGGCTTCCAGAAATCCAGATTTCGGCAAGACCTTTGGTGGGTTTTAGTCCTTTTGCTTTTTTCAAAGCTTCTTCTTTGTTTTTCCCGAACTCGTTTTCGTTGTTTTTCCCGAACTCATTTTCGTTGTTTTTCCCGAACTCATTTTCATCATGCCTGTTCCCGAGAGTTGGCAACCTCTTCTTTCTCACCCTTGCTGCACTACTCCGGCAAAACTAGCGAAGTGGAAGAAAAAGTTTTTCTTACCCTCTTACTCTGTGACGAGGTTGCCCCGTCCTGACCAATTTCCTTTTTCCAACCGAAGTGATGAAATCACCGTTTTCCGAGCCCAACTGAAGGTCGGACTTCGGTATCCCCCCCCGGAGATGGTTAGCGCGTTCTGCAACTTCCATGGCATTGCCATTAACCAACTCCCACTGAACTCGTACTGCTATTTCAACGCCTTCCTCTGTATGTGCGGCGTTTTCAAAATAAAACCTCACTTTGTAGTTTTTCTTCAGTACTACAAGCTCTTCGTGGTCCCGAAGGGTGGCTTCTACTTTATGCTACCTCGGGGATCCGGGAGCAAAAAGTATACGTTCACCTTCGCCACCAAAGACAGCTGGCGAGGGTGGCAACAAAAATTCTTTTTCCTGAAGAAGTCGGAGGCTTGGTCGCACGTCCCGACCAAGTGGGCTCAGGGGAGGCTCAAGATGGATGTCGTTGACCCGAAGATACTGCTAGACGCCGACGTAGCACCTATCTTTGAGGACTTCGACAGGCGCATCCGGGCCGTCTCTGACTGGGCTGCCGAGGTCTCTCCTCGTGCCCTTTACCCATTTCCGATCAACTGGAGGCTCATGACCGAAGAGGTCCTTCGGGAACTTAAGGTGGTAAAGGAGCATGAGACAGACCTCAACATGCCGAAACCGGCTTCTTCGGGGAAGGACTCCTGGCTCGTGAAACTCCTTCGGGGGAAAGAGACTTATGAGTCTTTTTACGAGAGTAAGTTACTTTCTCATTTTTTCCTTCATAACTTCATCTTGGACTTACACTGATCTTCCTTTTCTTTTTTCAGAGATGGGCGACGACGCGGCTGCCTTCTACAAGTTACACTGATCTTCCTTTTCTTTTTTCAGAGATGGGCGACGACGCGGCTGCCTTCTACAAGGCTCTTTTTACCGGGCAGGCCGAGAGGGGCAAACAGACAAAGAAGGCCGCCTCTTGGAGGCGGAAGCAGACTTTGGGCGGCCCTCCTTCCAAACGGGCAAAGAAAGCTGCTCCTTCCTCTCTTCCGCAAATTCCGGAGGAGGTAGGCGAGGAGCCCGAAGACCCTGCTGCCCCTTTGCCCGAGGTTCCTTCTGTCGACGTCCCTTCTTCCGACGTCCTTCCTCAAAGCCCCATGCCTTCGCATGCTCTTCTAGAGGGCGATGGGGAGGAGACCCCTTCTGCCGAGGAACGGCGCCAAATAAGAGGCAAGGGGATCTCTACTGAGGCGACGTCGATTCTTGACGACGACGTTACCGAGGTGCCAGCAGGTTTGTACTTTTGTCGAAGAACCTTTTTTTTTCTTGTAAATCCTTAAGAGTTTTCTGGCCTTAACCAATTTTTCTGCCTTGTTGTGCAGCGGAGGTGGCCGCTCCTGACTGGGTTGCCGAACACGCCCGCAAGAGGGCCCTTCGGGATGCCAAAGTCCCAGCAGGGAAAGTTCCGAAGGAGCCCTTCTGGACGTTCACGGAGGACATGAATATGTACTCCGAGGACTGTCCCGAGATGGCCAGGCAGGTGTGCAAAGGGGTGCTTACTGAGGCCTCTTACAAGGCCCTTACGGCGGCTTACCCAGGCGACAACTCTTTGGCCGCCAAACTCACTGAACATGCCGCCCAGGTACGCTTCACTGTTTCCTCAGTGCCAATTTCGCCTTTGCTTTTTACTTAGCATCATTTTCCCTTTGTTTGCTTTTTTTTTTTTTTTTTTGCAGCTGATGGGGTATGCCGGGTTGCTCCGTGTTCGGGTGGCGCGAGAGTCAGAAAGGAGGGCGTCACTCTGGGACCTTTACACCAAGACGAAGGCCCAGTGTTCGGCGTTGGCTGCCGACAATGCTCAGCTGAAGCAGTCTTCAGAGAAGGAAATTGCTGAACTTCGGGAGGGGTTCATAAAAGAGAAAGAGGAACTTGAGAAAGGCACCTCCCAGAAACTTTCCGACATCGGCTCTCGGATGGCGGAGCTAACTTCGATCGTAGAAACGATTCAAAAGGATAAGTCAGAAAGTGACGCAATCCTTGCGAAGACGCTCGAGGAAAAGGCCCAGCTCGAAGCCGAGGTCGCATCTCTGAAGAAGCCTTCAGAAGAGAAGAAGAAGATGAGGGCATTGAGGAGAAAGTTCAGGGATTTGGAGAAGGACTATGCGGATTTGGCGGTCAAGAAGCAGGAGTCCGATGATATGACGAAGTTGGGCTTTCAAGACGGCTTCTGTCTTGTTCGGCACCAAATTCTGCAGAAGTTCCCAGATTTTGACCTCTCCTTCCTGGAAGGCATGAACATCCCCAAGGAGCCTCGGTGGACTTGGTCCAAGATCGAGTACTTGAAACTGCCTCCTTCTCTCCCGGCGCCGAAGGCTGCTGACAAAAGTACGGAGGCTGGCAGTTCTCAAGACGCCGAGGTTCCTTAGTACTAGGGCCTTTTGTCTTCATTTTCTTCTTCTTTTTTGTAGTCTTTCAGCAACTTTCTTCTCTGTAAGCACTCTTTGGCTCAATAGATAAAAATTTGGCTAAGTATTTTTTGCTAGATTCCTTTGTTTCCTTCTGTCCCGAACATATTCGCTCAAGAGACTTCGGAAAACCATACTCTTGCTTTCCTTTGTCCCGAACATATGCGCTCAAGAGACTTCGGAAAACCTTACTTTTGCTTTCCCTTTGTCCCGAACATATTCGCTCAAGAGACTTCGGAAAAACATACTTTTGTTTTCCTCGGCGATTGCTTTCGTGAGACTCTTGTTTTGTACTTCTTCAGAACTTTTTACTTAGACAAATTTTTCCAATTTGTGCAATACAACTTTCCCACCGAATTTTTTAGGCATAGAATTTTTTCAAGGCCTCTGAGTGCCAAGTATTTTTTAATTCTATGCCTTCGGCATCACCGAGCTTATAAACTCCTTTTCGTACTTCGGCAAGTACCAGGTAGGGTCCTTCCCAATTTGCGCGAAGTACCCCGTGGGACGGCTTTCGGGGTGCAAATTCAGCCTTTCGGAGAACGAGGTCTCCCTTCTTTATTCCTTTTGGCCTGGCGCGTAGGTTTATGGCTGCTGCCACTCTTTGCTGGAAAGCTTTTCTTCTCAGCTCGGCTACTTATATAGACCGAAGGAGGATAAGCGAAGAGTCGTCATAATCATCCTTTGAAAAAGAAACCGCCTCACTATTGCTCCTTGAAGGCGAAGGGGTGCAGCTGACGTACCCAGCATAACTGCCCCACCATCCAGCGGCATACACGTGTCACACAGTGCGAAGAATCAGGGCACGTCCCCCTAGCATCCTGAAAACCCAGGCACGGTCACTCATGACTGACACGCCTGACCAAAGGACACGACGATTCACAGATCCGTGGCAGAAAAGGCAAAAAGAAAAAAGTAACAAACATTCCGAGGATGCCCAGAAAACTAGAGAGGGTACCTCGGCTCCGAGTAAGCAACTTCTGAAGCGAGACCGATTCCCAAGAAAGGATTTAGCTGCCAGATCGGTAAAGAGACCTTCTCGGAAACATAGCCGAAGCACCTGCTCCGACTTTCCGGGAGGGGGCATGTGATAGCCGAGGTGCCCATCAACGGCCGAGCTCCCAAACTTGGCGGAGTACTGACTTCGGCGAGGGAAACTACCAGCCGAGGTCAGAAGGATACACGATCCCTCTGGCCTAGTATAGGGAATTCACTCCATCAGGCAATGACAGGACCAACCTCGGTAGAAAGGTCGAACCCTCTTCGGAAACAGAAGTACCCATCGGGGGAACCATCCTCGGGAAACATATGCCTCAAGACGTTAGAGTAACCTCGGAAGGTATGAATGAAGCATTTAAGGAGCCTCTGACACCTCCCCATAAAGTCGTCTCCCAAATACATTTTGACACGCTATCACTGGGACACCCCATCAGAGGGACGCCTCGATATGACGCCATCGGAATGACTAGGCTGTCAGACCAGCGACTTTCGCTGAGATACACGTCCCTTTGCTCCCGAAAAAGTAGGGATCGCATCCCACCGTACACGTGTCATAATCTGGGACTGCCTCTAGAGGGAAATGGCTTCTGCACGCCTCCTGTATAAAATACCCAGAAAGCGTTCTAAAAAGGGTAAGATGAAAAGTTCGCTTTGAATACACAAAAGAGCACATAATCCAGTTACTTGAAAATACTGACTTGAGCGTCGAAGGTTCCTCCTCGGGAATTCACACCGGGGACCTCCTAACCTGTGTTTTTCTAAAAAGCGTTTCAGGTATCCTCCACTGGGGAATTTCCTCTCAAAGTATTCTCCTCCATCAGAAGTACTCTATGCTCTTACAATGACACATGATGAAGCCGCCGTAGGCCATCATGGAGGCAAATAACTCAACAGTCCCGTCTACCGAAGTCCTTTCCATCATTAGGGGAAGATTCATCCATTCGAGGACGGGTAGCTCGGATGGTCCCACCCCGAAGGTAGGCGAGGTGACAGGCATGAGGTCGCTGCTGGATATGCCCAATCTTGGTAGCAAATGTGAAAACAGGACGTCGGCATTTGATCCATCGTCAAGTAACACTCTATTTACGTCCCAGTTTCCTATCCTTGCCATGACCAATAGTGGGTCGTCATGGGGAAATATGATGGCGAAACCATCCTTTCGGGCTAGCTTCTTCGTTGGACTCTGATATTCCATGACTGCTATTTCTCTGGCCTTCCTCTTTCTTTTCGAGGATGGAAGTCCCGTCGTGATTGTTTGTATTAACCCTGCCGGAGGTGGAGGACGCCTCTTTGCACTTCGGTTCCTCCTTCTGTCGGAGTCGTAATCCTCGTCATCTACCTTTACTTCCTCCCCTTTTCTCCCTTTCGGGGAAGGCATTCGCAGATAACGCCGAAGTTGACCCAGTTTGATCAGCGACTCTATGTACTTCTTCAGTTAGAAGCAGTCTTTGGTGTTATGGCTGTGGTCGCGGTGGAATTGGAAGAAGTTCTTTATGTTCTTTTTTTTATCAGTGGTCATGGCCCTTAGCCGCTGAATTTGGGTCCCCTGTCTTTCCATTGTCATGATGATGTTGGTCCTTGTGGTGTTCAAGGGTGTGAAGGTTGGGAGTTTCCTTCCCCGCATTCTCCGAGGTCGTCCTGCCTGTTCGGCTGGATATCGGTTTTGCTGGCTGGATCCTTCGGCCCGGTGGTGATCGTACTTTGGTCCACCCATTCTCAGCTCTTCAGCCGTCAAGTGCTGTTCGGCCCTTCGGTAAAACTCGCCAAGTGTGTCCGGAGGGTCTTTGGAGAATTTGTAAAACAGCTGTGAATCCCTCCGAAGGCCCCGTGTCATCGCGAGGATGCGTATTTCGGGCCGAAAATCTGGGACACTCAAAGCTTCTCTGTTAAACCTTTCGACGTAGTCGCGGATGGTTTCTCCACTTCTTTGCGCTATGTCGAACATCTGGACGGCCATCTTCGCCGTTGGCCGACTTCCAATGAATTGTTGTGTGAAGGCCGTAGATAACTCCTAAAACTCTGTGATGGTTCCTGGAGCTAATGAATTGTACCAGGCTGTTGCTGGTCTTGTGAGGGTAACCTCAAAAAATTTGCATAAGGTGGTGTCGTCGGCACCGTGCATCATCATGCTGTGTCTATATTTGGTCAGATGAGCCTGTGGATCAGTTCGGCCATCCGTACATTTCCAGCCGAGGTACTCGGAAGTCACCTGGCATGGCTGTTTCAACTACAGCTCGGGTGAATGGGGACTCATCCCCACAGAAGGTCCTAGATAGACTAGCCTAGACGGGCTTGCGGGCTACCTGTTTTTCCACCCTGTCCAACCTCGCCAATATCTTCTCCAAAAGGAGCGTGGCGCTGGATTCTTCCTCCTAGTGCTTGTAGGCTTCGTTGCAAGGAGATTGCCTGTGCCTCTTCGGGGAGTGACTTCGATGCCGAGGGGATGGAGACTTCACCTCGGGTGATGAGTTCCTTTGGTATGGGACTTTAGGTCGCTTAGATGCCACTTGTCCCGCAAGTCGTGCCCCGAGGGGCATGTTCTCTGTCGAAGACTCTTCACGGGGGTCCCCACTTCCTGAACTATGGTAGGTTGGCTTGGGGCTTTTCTCCTGAGGGTGTACTGGTGAAGGAGGCCTTTGGGCCTGAGTTGGTTGTGGCCACCTTCGGTCTATCTGTTGCGTCATTTCAACCACAACAGACTATTGAAAGTCGCGCAGAAAACTCATGGTGATGACAGGAGGACGCTCTTCCTCCCACAAAGAAGTCCTTGGAATGGTTTGCTCAGTAGCCGGTTGAACTTCAGTCGCGGACGGGGACCTCGGGAGTCCCTTGTCCTTGGAATGCCGAGTCTTAATGACGGCGACCTAGGGGTGGTTTCCCATAGACGGCGCCAAATGATGACCAGAGACATCTTTGTTAGAAGACATTGTGACTTCAGGAGGGACTTCCTGAGGGGGAGAATGCCTGGAGCTCAAATTTCCCAGGGGAGTGTGCCTGAAAATACTAAGAAAAGAGGGTTAGGAGGTCCCCGGGGTGTTTTTCCGGGGAGGAGCCTCTGACGCCCTAGTCAGTGTCCTGAGAGGAGAAAAAGGGGGAGCACCAGGAAGTTTAGTGGCCTTGCCTGTTTGTGTTTTCTCAAGGAGGAGGAGTCGAACCGTTTGCCAGGGTCTATTCCCTGGTATTTATAGGAGTGCCCAGCCCGTTCAGATGATGACACGTGTTCGGTCAGATGTTCTCTGAGTTTCTGGGCTTAGGGGACAAGTAGCCGGTGGCAGGCTCCTTGAGCCTTGAACCAAGACAGGTCGTGACAACACCTGGACTGTGTCGGCGTGTCAGACCGCTGTTTGGGGCGGCATGTAACGCCTGTGGGTGACATGTCAGAGGCTCCTTAAATGCTCAAGCCGTACTCCCCCGAGGTCCTCTGGGCGAGGTTGTCCTTTGGTATGGACGCCCTTCTTCGGGAGTTATGCTCGTAGTTCGGTGGTTCTGCCTTCGGGGGATTCTCTCCTGCTTGTAAGGGCTAGGCCTCTGTCCCGAAGGCGATCTGGTTGGTCCCCCGAAGGAGCCGGCAATACCTTTGGATTTCCTGGCATATTAGCTAAAGTCCTGACTTCGTGGTGCTCGACTTCACTCCTGTCGAATTTAATGACGGTGCTTCTTTTCGGCTGATGCCAGGCTTCTCGAACACAACTTCGGCAGGAAGTATGTACTAGGAGAGGCGATAGCCCTTCGGCTATTAATGCCCCAAAGCATCTTCGTTTGTTGTCATGTTGACAGGTGGAGAGACTTCCTGAGGAGGCGAGCGCCTGGAGCTCTGGTCTCCCAACTAGGTGTGCCTGAAAAGCTCAAAGAAGAGGTTAGGAGGTGCCCGGTTTGCTTTTCCGGGGGGGACCCTCCGACGCCCAAGTCAGTTTTCTGAGTGAGAGTGGAAGAAGAACACTAAGGGATCAAGTGTCTTGCCTGTTTTGTGTTTTCTCAGAGGGAGGAAAATGCCCATCCCTTGCCCAGTCCCTTTTCCTAGTATTTATAGGAGTAGATGGTCCGTTCAGATCATGACACGTGTTCGGTCGGATTTGATCTGTGCTTTTGGACCTAGGGGACAGGCAGCCGTTTGCAGCCTCCTTTAGCCCTGGACCCGGACAGGTTGTGTCAGGACTGGGGCGGCTGCGGCGTGTCAGTTCGCCATTCTGATGTGACGTGTAGGGCTTGTGGGCGACATGTCAGAGGCTCCTTAAATGCTCATACCGTACTCCCGAGGTCCCCTGGGCGAGGTCGCCCTTCGGTGCGTGCACCCTCTTCGGATTCTATCCGTCCTTCGGTGCGAGCACCTCCTTCGGGATCTATCCCATAGTTCTGGGAGTTCCCTTGATGGACACCTTCTTCGGGACTCACACCCATAGTTCAGGGATTCCCTTGTTCAGGTGCTTCTTGTTCGGGGAAGATCCTCTTCGGGGCAGTCAGTTTGGCCCCTCGATGGAGACGGTGTTGTCCTCGGAATTCCTGACGAGCTAACCAAAGTCTCGAGCTCATAGTGTTTGACTTCGCACCTTCCGAGGTCAGTGAAAAGATCCTCTCTTGGGTGACGTCAGACTCCTCGGCCAATATTCTGGCAGGGAGTTACTACCGAGGAGGCAATAGCCTTTGGCTATCACAGGCCCCCCTCCGAAAAGCCGAAGTGAGAAACTTCGGTTCATCGGTTTTCGGGTCCTGTGGCTATGATATCTGCGCCGAAGACGCCTTCTTCTGCTTGTAGCGATGGGCAGCATTTTTGCGTCCTCGAGGCGCGAGAAGATAGGCTGTCCCTGTGCCGAAGATACACCCTCTGCCCGAAGTCACAGGCTGTCTCTTGGTATCCTCGTGTCGAGGGAAGATAGGATAACCTTGTACCGAAGATAGACCTTCTGCCCGAAGTCACAGGCTGTCTTTTGGTGTCTTCGAGGTAACCTACTTTTTTGCCTTTATAGGTCTGCTCATGCGTCGCGTCCTGCGTCTAGCGGAGTCAGTCTAGGGCGGCGCCTCTAAACCAAACGATGTCAGAGGGCGTGCTCGACGTGATGGGCGACACGTGGCACGTTCACTGTGCGATGACTGACATGCGGCACGTTTGCTGCGCGATGGCTGACACGTGGTGCACTATTACTGGGTGAGAATGCACTGAGTTTGGCAGGCGCGACTTTTCAGGCTCACTTAGCAGTTATGGCGACGCTTCGCCTTCCGATGGGTACTAATGACGACGGTTCACCTGGCCTTCTCGGCCTATATATACCAGTCCTGTCATAACCCTCTTTTTGCTTCTGCTTTTGCTTTCTTCTGCCTTCTAATTCTCTCCCGATTTTCCGCGGCGGTTCTCCTTTTTCAGGCGTTTTTCTGACCACTTTTCACGACGGCTTCCAGAAATCCAGATTCCGGCAAGACCCTTGGTGGGCTTTAGTCCTTTTGCTTTTTTCCAAAGCTTTTTCTTTGTTTTTCCCGAACTCGTTTTCATCATGCCTGTTCCCGAGAGTTGGCAACCTCTTCTTTCTCACCCCTGCTGCACTACTCCGGCAAAGCTAGCGAAATGGAAGAAAAAGTTTTTCTTACCCTCTTACTCTGTGACGAGGTTGCCCCGTCCTTACTGATTTCCTTTCTCCAACCGAAGTGATGAAATCACCGTTTTCCGAGCCCAATTGAAGGCCAGACTACGGTATCCCCCCCGGAGATGGTTAGCGCGTTCTGCGACTTCCATGGCATTGCCGTTAACCAGCTCCCACCGAACTCGTACTGTTATTTTAACGCCTTCCTCTGTATGTGCGGCGTTTTCAAAATAAAACCTCACTTTGTAGTTTTTCTTCAGTACTACAAGCTCTTCGTGGTCCCGAAGGGTGGCTTCTACTTTATGCTACCTCGGGGATCCGGGAGCAAAAAGTATACGTTCACCTTTGCCACCAAAGACAGCTGGCGAGGGTGGCAACAAAAATTCTTTTTCCTGAAGAAGTCGGAGACTTGGTCGCACTTCCCGACCAAAGTGGGCTCAGGGGAGGCTCAAGATGGATGTTGTTGACCCGAAGATACTGCTAGACGCCGATGTAGCACCTATCTTTGAGGACTTCGACAGGCGCATCCGGGCCGTCTCTGACTGGGCTGCCGAGGTCCCTCCTCGTGCCCTTTACCCCTTTCCGATCAACTGGAGGCTTATGACCGAAGAGGTCCTTCGGGAACTCAAGGTGGTAAAGGAGCATGAGACAGACCTCAATATGCCGAAACCGGCTTCTTCGGGGAAGGACTCCTGGCTCGTGAAACTCCTTTAAGGGAAAGAGACTTATGAGTCTTTTTACGAGAGTAAGTTACTTTCTCATTTTTCCCTTCATGACTTCATCTTGGACTTACACTGATCTTCTTTTTCTTTTTTCAGAGATGGGCGACGACGCGGCTTCCTTCTAC